>JAWNNQ010001877.1:1557500-1807500 GCA_035044765.1 Leucophenga montana | reverse complement strand
CTGTGTAAACGGCGTGACGTGAGTGCGACAGACATACACCAGACATTTAACGATTACAAGCCCGCTTTCGAGAAGCCGATAAGAACGAAGTTCTTCATCGACTTATCTGAATTTGGTAAACAAGCAAAGATCGTTCGTCTTTGTATGATGATGCTATCACACATAGTGTGATAGCATAGTTTTCAGAGTAGCAAAGAACATCTTCGAGCCGTTTGAAAAAATGGCCCCCTATGACTGCCATCTCTGATTTTTCAAAAAATCTAGATTTTATTAAAAAAAAAAGAAAAAAATAAAGGTATCCCACTATTCCCTATTCCCACCACATAATTTTCAAACAATGTTGAAATAAAAGTTAACTTCTGTGGAACCGAAGCTTTAATATGATTCAAACGAAGTTTCAAGTGCTTGTGAAAAAGTTTTTCATGCAAAATCCCACAAGTGGGTAAAGGGGAGCTACGCCAAAAAAGAGGATCATACTCATATGTATGTAAACTGTGCGTCCATTAGAAGTTACCATATAAAGTTTTAAGTTGATATAGACCGAAATAAAAAACGACAAAATGAACGTGCGATCTGTTTTTCATACAAAAGTGGGTGGTTTGTAGTGGACTACCCCAAAAAGTGGGTGTGAAATGCCAATATGGATATTTTTGAGTTTCGGTGTCGGCTTTCAGTCAGATATCTCAAAAATTAATCTCTAAAAAATGAACATCCAGTTGAACAGACAGACGGACATAGCTAGATCGACTCGTCTTGTCAAGCTGATCAAGAATATATAATTTATGGGGTCTAAACAACATTAAGTATTTAAATTTTTAAATAGCTGTTGTAGTTGGTACAAAAAAATAAAATTCTATGTGTTTTTATTTTAATATTAATTATTTATTCAATTTTTTTCTACAAATTGTTAAGTTTTTAGTTGCACAATAACAACGAAGCCGCCAGTCAACTGCGCTCAAGCATGAAACTTAAATAATATCTCAAGCATAATAGCTACAACAACAACGACGACAGTAAGCTTTTTATCTTAAGTAAAAAGAGCATTAAATACTACAACAACAATGAAACACAGTTCTTGACGTCTAAAGTAATTTACGTCAAAGTCATTGGCGGCGGCAGCCAGCAGCTGTAAGTCGACCTGTATTTATACGAGTGTAAATTAATTAAAAAACGTAAAATATATGGGCGTATATCGTTTCGATATTGTATACGCCTGCAATAAAATTTAATGCTTGCCGTAAAATGGCAAAAATGAAACATAAATTTTCCGAAATGCAAAAGGACATTCAAACGAAATGCGGCTTAATGAAAATTCATAATGCGCACAACATGCTGCACACCAAACAAAAAAAAAAATGAAGATAAAGATAAAGATAAACGGTCGAGCAAGTAAGTCCAATTGAAATTCATGCGTTCTTATATTGAAACATGTGGTTTCATCATTTCTACGGGCCTTGAGATAATTTACGTTAAATTTGTATGACTTTACAAATGCATAAATTAACCACCAATTAATACATTTTGATGTGAACTACCTGAAGAATAGTATGCATGGTTCCAAGTACTTAGTACCTCTTCATATATAAATAATTAAGAAAACATATCTACGCCATATCTTCATATTCATATCCCTTCACACTTTCTCAAAACCAATAATTCATCATTTTGAAGGTAAACTTCACCGCTAATAACGTAAAGAAATTGAAGATTCACTGAAATAGTGACCGTGTGCACGCCCCTTGCTTAAAATCGGTGTCGGTGTCGGCAATAAATCAAAAAATGTTCTATTCAATGACAATTTTATGTCCTAAAAACGAAAATTGTACATGACTATTTCTTTATGTTACCCCTGTAGAAGAAAAGGTTAACTCAGTTCTGATTCAATTCAACGCGAAGAAACAATGCAATCTGAATTGTACTCCTTAGAACTCTGGAACTACTTAAACCCGGTTTACCACTTCATAAATTGTATTTAATTAAAAATACTATTATGCTTACTAGTGTTTGCCCTCTGGTTGCAATTGTAGCGACAATACAAAACCGTTCAGGGCCATCTGATAATGCTGAGAACATGGTGCAAAGCATCAACAAAAAAACATGTTGCGACGACAGGCTCGAAGAAATATTCATTCCTTTTCTTTTAAAATTTTCCCAACACTATGAAGTCACTCTATCAACTGATACTCGCTAATATGTTGGCAAGTCCGTCTGTTACTCATTTCAAATTGAGAGAACCGATAGAGGGAGAGAAACCGATAATCCCGGTCGTGCTGTATGGCGCAGAACCATCAACGAATATAGTGTCTATAGAAGTGTTCGAGAGAAAGATTCTTCGTAGGATTTTTGGTCCCGTTAGAGTTGGCGTCGAGTTAGGGACCCGTATGAACCACGAACTGTATGAGCTGTATGTGAGGAGGCATCGTAGACCCCATAAAGTATAAATATTCTTGATCAGCTTGACGAGACGAGTCAATCTAGCCATGTCCGTCTGTCTGTGTGGATGTTATACACTTCTATTTTTTTGCAGTTTGATACAGTATCAAGATTGACCCGCCACGCTCTCTTTTTGGGGTAGCTCCCATACAAACCCACCGCTCACTTTTGACGTTTTTTATGAAAAACTTTTTTATTGCAATCAATATCAACTTAATAATTGATATGGTAACTTTCAGTGGACGGATGCTTGACATATACATAAATGGGTGGGGTAGCCCCCATATAAACCTACTGCCAATTTTTGACTTTTTCTATGAAAACTTCTTTATTAAAGACAATATTAGGTTGAAATGCAATGTTGTGCCTTTTTATGGTCAGCTTATTACCATACATAGACTAAGGGGCGCGACCTGTCCACTTTTTCGGTTAGCCCCCATACAAACATACTGCCCTCTTATGTGTTTTTGTAAGAAAAACTTATTTATTAAACTCAATATTAGGTTGAAATGCGATATGGTGTCTTTTAATGGACAGCCGCTTAACATACATAGACTAATGAGCGTTGCCCGCCCACTTTTTGGGGTAGCTTCCCATACAAACTCATAGCATTTATGCCGTTTATGCATTTGTATGAAAAACTTAATTATCAACTTGAAATTCGATATTGTGGCATCTTATAGATGGTCGCTACATACACATCTACTAGGGGCGTGTATTGCCCACTCTTTGTGTAGTACCTATTTCCGAAACAGCAGAAAAGAGCATTCAAATATTACCGCTTAGCAACTATTGCAACCGTATGCTACCTATATGTAATACAATATTTAACTGTTGCAAAGCATCAACGAAATTTATAGTCTAATATTTATTTTATACTTAAAAATTATTGGCAAAAATAATAATTAATATTAATTACATACACAATTTGCGCATGGCTAGAAATCAACTTAATACCATGCAATTTGAGCGGAAGCCAACTTCAAGCACTACCTCACTGTTTATCTATTTGTGCTTGCTGTTGCATTGTGGCTGGGTGTGTATATAATCAACGCTTCAGCCGCCGTCATTATCATTATTATTATTTTTGTATACATAGAGTAACATCAAGAGTGCGACGACCACAAGTACAAACACGCAAACATCACCACAGCAGCTAATGCCACAAATAGCAACAGCAGCGAGATATATTGGCGCTCAGATACATATAAAAAGATACAAAGATACTCTCGTACATAGATACACTTGATATACCGAATTCATTCATTCAGTTAATTCGAAATCAGCAGCAGAAAATTAGTTTTTCGCTAGCGCATATTAATTTCAACCAAAGTAGCGCATGGCTTAGTTGCCTTGATTTGTGTATGTGTGTGTAGGTTTTTGTGTTTGTGGGCGGCAACGCGGTGGCGTATGAGCAATGTCAGCACCAAATGTAAAGCTGAGCGGGCTGAGATCAGCTAAGCGTCGACATAAAGAAGTCAATTGTGTAATTATGTCAAGTCATTAATAAAAATGCTAAATTGAACAGTAGTAGTAGTAAGGAAACTAGCCAGATGAAGTTATAACAGAGGCTGCTGCTGCTGATTAAGGATTAAGGATTAAGTTGCCAACAACGCACAAACCGGAGTTACATTGAAACTCATTAAGTGTATTTACTTCGAATATACGACCCTCGTAATGGTTTAAAAATATATCCTGCAACAACAAAATGTATGGTGAACAAACCGAAGCTTTAATAGCATTCACGCAAAGTAGCAAGATGTTTACTTAGCAGGTATAAAGGAAGTAATAATTGTAAAACATAACCACCTAAAGGTGGGTGGAAAGTTTACTGGGAGCTACATGCTACATGAGGAACTACATGCCTCAGGATAATAATGTGAAGTGTACATTTTTAAGAAGTCACTATATCAAATTTTTAATTCATGCTGCCTGTAATGAAAAAGTTTCTCATGCAAAGTGGGGGAAGCGGCCACCCCTTAAAAGGGGGAGGTCAACCATTTGCATATATGTGAAGCCTCCGTCTATAAGAAACAACCATATCGCTTTTTAAGTTGATAATGGCTGTAATAAATAGTTTTTTAATACAAAAACCCAAAAGAGGGCGTGGGAGGGACACCCTATAAAGCGTGCGGGACAACTGACTTGATATTTCTATGAAGCGTTCGTTCATAGGAAGCCACGATATCAAATTACAAGTTGCTAATACAAATGTTTTTCATACAAATAGGCAAAAGTGGGCGATTATGCTGTATGGGGGCTACCGGAAAAAAGGACGGTCACATCCATTGATAAATATGTAAAGCGTTCGTCTAGTATCAATTTTTAGTGTGATATTGACCGTAATAAAAAATATTTTTCATACAAAAACTCAAAAGTTGGTGGAGGGTTTGTATGGGGGCTACGTCAAAATGTGGGCGTGGCGTGTCAATATGGATACTCTATTTGACTGCACTAAGGTGCAAATTTACAGCTGGATATCGTCTAATGTTATTCTCCGTTTCATTAGAGACGGAAAAGATCCTAGATAAATTAACTGAACCACATCCGGGCTAGGATAAAAAAACATAATTTCCTGTTGCAGTGCCCTTTTCCGATACGGATGCCATCCGACTTTCCAACTCTGACTCTAAGTCCTAGTTAGCGTTAAAGGCTGATTGAGCCTGATTCCCAACCTGTAATAACGGAGAACTTCCAATTTGGTTTCTTTATCCTTCATGGCTGGCTATGTTTTTTTAGAGTGCCTTGCATCTATTCTATAAGCTGTTAATAAAATAACTTCCAAGTTAGATCAGCGAATGACAAAATAATTTTTTTGGAAACCAAAGAAAGCACCCAAAAAGCCTTTAAAGAGGAAGCTGCAATAATTGTCGATCAGCATAATAGTTTCAATGATGGCAATACTCCAAGACTTTTTTCGCACAGAGCATAACTTTTATTTATTTTATCCAGTTACGAGGGAATACAAATTGGAACTATCTTATTGAATATCGGCAGGCTGGTGTTTCGCTAACAAAAGTTTATACATTTAAACAAAAGCGTTGCGGGTAGTCTTTAATTGAGAGTCGGAATTCAAAATGTATTGCTACATATAATACGTATAACATTCAGCGCACAAATGTCTTGGTATATTATAGTTAGGGAAGGGATATATACAGCTCGCGCGCGACGCGCACACAGAATATACATACATACATCTTCCTTTAGACATTGTGCAATGTTTATGGAATTAGCAAAGTGCGCGCCACGTAACCGGCAAGAACACAAAGTGCAATGGCAGACAGCAGCAGGAGCAGCAGCACCAACAGCAGTGTACATTTCCTTTCTTGAACTTGATTTGTCCTTTATTCAAGGACTTTTCCGGTTGTAACAACTGTTGTTGTAGACGCAACAGCATACACTTAAAGAAATGCCAAACTACAAATATTACTTCCCTGTCTGCCAGCATACTCAAACCCGTACTAGTCTTCAAGTCAGACAAAAGGTCAGACAGACGAAGCCAGGTCAGCACAGTCAGACTGAGGAGCATACAGCATGTAAAGACATAGAAATTAAAATATTTGTTGCTTCATTTATCATGCACAAAATGGCAAATGAAATAATGAAAAGAATGTGAGTGCACTAAAAAAATGAAAAAAACTAAGAAAAAAAAAACGGTAACTTTAGTGGAACCGAAGCGTTAATACCCTTCACGCGAACTGTGTTCGAAACGTCTCTACCAGAAATTCTATATAGTATATGGTTTATATGTATATATGGTTTATATGTACATATATATGGTTATATGGTAAAGGCGGTCGATCATCACTTTATGAGGATTGTATTTAGATCGTCGAACTGATAAAATGTAGAATCATTCATTTTGTGATTTCAAAAGTAAACGTTCGAAAAATCGTCGTAGCATCAGAGTAGGAAGAAGCATACAAGAAAGCAACTACTTACACACTTCATCACACTATGGTGAAATGACTAAATACAATACATGAAATAATATATGACACGCTGAACGTAAAAGTGAAATATAGAACACTGAAAAGCCATACAGTCGTTTCACTTTTGCCATTAGAGTGTCATACGTAGATGGTGATAAAGAAAATTAAGGAATGAATGTAAATTTGGGTTCTAGCTGATCCTGGTAAACGCTGCTTCACCCCTGTTTTGGTTACTCATTTAAAAAAGGATCCATTTTATAATTAGTTACCTTTATTTCAAAACCTAAGATGTACAGATTTTACTTTGATGACGTGACACCGGCACATAGCCCAACCACCATCCCTTTCGTACAATAATATTCCATGGAAATTTCATCCAAATCGGTCGGGTATGTGGATATCCACGTGCTACTCCGTAGCGCCTTCTAATCATCTGATCTTAATAATATTTGGAGGGTTTACAAAAAAGCATACTCATATAAAAAAGGGCGTTCGGCGAGACATCTAAGGAATTTCATAACCAACATCTGCATAAGTACAAAAATTTACAGTCTCTCAATTCTTTTTGTTCAGACACTCAGACAGAAAGACATGGCTATATCGACTCAGCTTTCGACGTAAATCAAAAATGTATATGCTCTTTAAGGAATCTGTCACGCCTACTTCTGCCAGTTGCATTCGCACAAACTTATTACAGCCTTTTTCCTTTGTGTTTTCCAAAAATATATTCTGCAGATCTAGAATTGAAAAACTTTCAAATGATATAGATATATTTTTTTTTATTAAGGTCATAAAAGCGCTCCGAAAAAATGATGTTTTACGAGATCTCCAATGTCGTCTCTGAAAAAATCTGTTAAAAACTTTGCGACAAAATTAATATATCTGTGAAGGGCATAACAAAAAAAAAAAAAAAAATACAATTCTGCACCGTGTACTGACAAACTGCAAATTTTGTCAGACAACGAAGAATATACGCCGAGAATGGAATGTGAGCATCGTTTGCCGAAAAATTTATGAACACGAATGCGTGCGCATTAAGTAAACTAAGAGAAAATCCGCTTAAGCATACAAATACACACAAATATACACACACTCCAACTCAGATAACTACACGCAAGAACAAACAGACGGACGAACTGCACAAGATGTAGTGTAGCATATCTGCAGCCGGCCAGCCACGACAGACAATGTCATTTATACAAATATAAGCATGGAGAAAGAAAGCTTTTCAAGAAATGCAATTCAAACTGCAGCAACATCAAACATCAACACAAATAGAAACCGCATTCAAGGTTATGTATCAAAGTTAAACAAATACAAATAAAATGAGAGCACCGACTATACGAGACAGATAGATAGATGCCTGAATGCAAGGAGCATCCTTAGACACGCTCGAGTACACAAGTAAATCCTTGAAAGAACAAAATCACATAATACTAAATCATAGTCAATGTTTCATTGCAACCAAGAGAGTGTCGAGAAAAGCAAATAAAAAGAAAACACACTCGCTGCTGACCATTTGACCATGCAAGAGTTGAGCTGAACTGAACTGCTAAGGATATCATCGTCGTCATATCCTGGCGCTAGTTTGTTTTCATTTGATTGCACGCGCGTGTGTTTATTTCTATATGACTAAAGCAACCATTTTTCTGTCTGCAAAATGCCAAACGTAACGTATTGGAGTAGAAATGGTTGAAGAAAAGCTAAGCGCCAGCACACCGCTTCAAGTTTGGAAGCAAATCACATTGGCACAAGTGGATAAGGAAATAAATGTTTAGAGCTCGTCGAAAGGATATGTGCGCATAAATCAAGGATTTGTTTGCGGATTGTTACTCGAATGCTAAGCGAATGATGCTGTATAGCAAAAAGTATAAGGAAAAGCAAAAGAAAAGCAACAAAAAATCCAGAAGAATCTCTTGAATTTTGTTGTAGCATTGACCTTTGACTTCGTTGGCGTATATATAATCTTATTTAATTGAAATCGCACCGGTTAAATAATTGTGGATTGTCTAAAATGGTTTAAGTTTTACTAACCAACTTAAAAAAAAAAATAAACATCAAATAGTTTTCGTTTAACACATTCTATGGATTTAATTTGTTGGCCCTCGAATTTCATTCTGCCTAGACTTTTGTAAAATCTCAAATCTCTGCTGCCTACAGCATACTTTTTGAAATTCAGATCCTAACAACAGGACTTTATACGTCAGCTGCGAGAATCAAAAGTCTTAGGCCCTATCTTAGCGTTAGTGAGGGACGTTAGGCTAACGATAGTCACGTAAGTCGATAACATCGCTCTCGTGGCAAAAAAACAAACTATATCGCAAACTATATATACTAGAAAAGAAACTATATATAAAGAAAAAACATAAATTATAATTATAAATTACTAATAAAATTATTAGTTCAACGGAAAATATTGCGTCCTGTTAACATCGATCGCGTATGAACTACCTGCGAAGTATAAGAGCTTCCAAATTTAAATGTACAAGTTTGTTTGTACTTCCAACTGTTTGCATAGTTTAATTGTTCTCCGTCATTCTTTATTAGTGTGAAATGGTATTATCAGTTTGTCTAGACAATTTGAAACTTATAAAAGGAGGCATCATAGACCCCATGAAGTATATATATTCTTGATCAGCTCGTCGAGACGAGTTGATCTAGCCATGTCCGTCTGTATGTTGTTGCGTATTTTTTGGGGACCAATTAGTATGCTATCCAGTCAAAAATTGACATTTAATGACATTTATCAAGATTTACCCGCCACGTCTTCTTTTTGACTTTTTGTATGAAAAAAATTTTTATTGTGATCAATATCAACTTAATAATTGATGTGGTAGCTTCTAGTTGACGGACGCTTCACATAATGGATCGGACCTACCAACTTTTTGAGGTAGCCCCCATACAGACCTACTGCTCACTTTCTGAATTTAACATCGATAAAAAAAAATTTTCTGAGACTTACGAATTGTTAAAAAAAATTTATGATGATGATTGTATGAGTCGTACTCAAGACCTCGACGACACGAAGCATCTAATCGTGCTGCGTTAGTGGAAAAGGTAATTGAAATAATCACTATCGATGCAAATTTCATTGTAAGAGTGCTGGCAGAAAAGAATTAAATTAATCTTACTGTACAATCTACAAAATATTAACTGAAGATTTGGGTAAAAGAAAGGTGTCTGCACGTTTTATTCCACATCAGTTAAATGATGATCAAAAAATCGCCCGTGTAGAACATTGCAAAGACATCATTTCAACAGCTGAAATCGATCCAGATTGACATTTTGATTCGATCATAGCTGGTGATGAAACATGGTGTTCTAAATATGATCCAGAAAGTAAGCGACAATCTTCCGAATGGAAGTCAAAAGACGAGCCAAAACCTAAAAAATTGCGTTTTCAAAAGTCAAGAATCTAAGACAATGTTGATAACTTTCTATGATTCCAAGGGTATTGTTCACAAGGAATTTGTTACAGAAGTTCACACGTGCCAACGGAGAATATAATTTACAACTTTTACAATGTTTGTGGTCGAGAGTTATACGTGTTTGGCCTGAATATTCCAAAGGAAAAGCATGATAATGCACCACCTCACAAGACCAAAAACAGTCAATGAATTTTTGATGATAAAACAGATTTGTCTCATCGACCACCCTTCGTATTCGTCTGATCTATCAACGTGCGATCATTTTCTTTCCCCAAACATTAAAACTACAATGAAAGTAGCTTTTTACGATGACATTCCAGCCAAACAAGCAGCCGTGATACAGGTGCTAAAGAACGTCCCAAAAAGCGAGTTTAAACGAATATACTAACAAAATTATTACAAACAAGGGAAAAAATCTCTCTGTTAACATCGATAACATATCAACTAACTGCGAATTACAAGAGATTGGAAATTTAAATGTACAAGCAGGTTTATAATTTCAAACTAAATACATTGTCAAATATAATTCCCATCTTTCAAAAGAATCAAATAAATACACTCATTTTTCTTCTATCACTTCTCTTTATTCTTTATTCTTTTTTTTTTTGGAGATTGTGGTAGGACCCATAAAGTATTTGTATGCTTAATTACACGCCGTTATAGTCTGTCTGGCCTGTTCTGTTTGAACATCAAGATCTTGTAGTCTATGAGATAGAGACTTCCAGCTTCTTATGTAGACAAAGAGTATCTTACATCAATCGGACCACTGTAAGGTGTAGGCTCTATATAAACCTGATCTCATTTTTAGAATTGTTGTTGTTAGTTATGCTACAAATGCCAAACTTGGAGAATCTAACGTTAATGCAAATAAATTATCCCACATTTGATAATATCGGACCATAACAAAATATAGCACACCCCTCCCTCATATAAATCTAGACAAGTTATAGAGTATCTCGAAGTCAAAGTTTGAAAAACTGTAATTCACCAAATGTATACATCGCTGAAGTTAATATTGTGTGCATAAATTATATCTGAATAAGCACTCATTAATTCGTTACAGATAAACGAAAAGAGAAAATAATTTATTACTTAAATAATTTAAACGAATCTAAGCTATAAAATCTATACGGATAAATAAAATTGGAGTGTCTGTTTGTGTAATATTAAAATAACCGAATTTTACTAAATGCATATGGATGTATACACGGTACATATATCGAAATAAATTTTTTTACAATTTTTGTCTGTCTGTTTGTTCCGGCTAATCTCTGAAACGCCTGGACCGATTTTGACGGGACTTTCACTGGCAGATAGCTGATGAAATAAGGAGTACCTTGTCTGGTTTAACTTTAAAAATTTGATTTATTTTTATTAATTTTTTATTAGATAATATATAGATATATATATATATATATATATATATATATATATATATATATATATATATATATATATATATATATATATATATATATATATATATATATATATATATATATATATATATATATATATATATATATATATATATATATATATATATATATATATATATATATATATATATATATATATATATATATATATATATATATATATATATATATATATATATATATATATAGAGAGAGAGAGAGAGAGAGAGAGAGAGAGAGAGAGAGAGAGAGAGAGAGAGAGAGAGAGAGAGAGAGAGAGAGAGAGAGAGAGAGAGAGAGAGAGAGAGAGAGAGAGAGAGAGAGAGAGAGAGAGAGAGAGAGAGAGAGAGAGAGAGAGAGAGAGAGAGAGAGAGAGAGAGAGAGAGAGAGAGAGAGAGAGAGAGAGAGAGAGAGAGAGAGAGAGAGAGAGAGAGAGAGAGAGAGAGAGAGAGAGAGAGAGAGAGAGAGAGAGAGAGAGAGAGAGAGAGAGAGAGAGAGAGAGAGAGAGAGAGAGAGAGAGAGAGAGAGAGAGAGAGAGAGAGAGAGAGAGAGAGAGAGAGAGAGAGAGAGAGAGAGAGAGAGAGATATATATATATATATATATATATATATATATATATATATATATATATATATATATATATATATATATATATATATATATAATATATATATATATATATATATATATATATATATATATATATATATATATATATATATATATATATATATATATATATATATATATATATATATAGAGAGATATATATATATATATATATATATATATATATATATATATATATATATATATATATATATATATATAGAGAGAGAGAGAGAAATATGTATGTACATATATGTATATACTACCATGCGCGTTTGCTACTGACTAAGCTGCATTCTCTCTCTCTCTCTCTCTCTCTCTCTCTCTCCTTTGGCGTTGCCGGCATCAAACACAATAACAACAACAGCTACAGCAACAGCATCCACAAATACAACAACAACAAGAACGTATATGACGATAGGGTAAAGCAACAACAACAAAAAGATCGTATATGACGATAGAGTAGTGTGTACGTACGAACCATAGCACAAAGAGGAGAAAAAGGATAGGGAAACTATATAGAAACACGTTTCATCTCTTTCTTTCGCATCATGGCCGCGTCCAACGTCGCGGGTACCATCTAGTAGAAAATATAACCAACAAAAATATTAAATTCATATGATAAGTATAGTGCTGTTAATATCTATTACGTATAAACTAAATGGAGTTATAAGATCTTCGAAAGTTTAATGTACAGAGAGGTATTCTTCCAAACTAGGAGTATAAGATTTCTCCGGTTTTGCGGGCTCAACACTAGTATTAACGATCACAAATTTTAATTCGAAAAAACTTCATATAAAACAACGCTGTCAAACAACAATCAACAATTTTCGGCACGAACTGTTTTTCATCGATTACTCGAATAACAAAAATGATTGCTACAGAAAATACGTTGCATACTCAAAAAACAGGTGACAAGAGTATGACCTTTAACATTTCCGTCAGCAAAAAACATAGAAAATTTAATCTGTGTGGACTTTTCATCTCATAAATATCTGATTTTAGTATTTCATGTTGATTTTGGGATACAATTTCGGTAGCAAAAATTTTCATCGATCTCAGTATTGGGCTTTTCAAAAGAGAAACATAAATACAACAATGATTTGATTGTCAAAAACGAGAATTTAGTATAATTATTTTTGTCACAAGAAAAAGCGTGTTAAATTCTCGTTTTTGACAATCAAAACCTAGCATAACTGTGTTAGTCTACGCTGTCGCGGGTTTTAAGATCACATTCAGTTAGACAGCTTACTAGTAATTTTCAAGAGTATTTACTTCAAGAGTCGTGAGTACCCTTAAATACAGTTTAAAATGCGGTGGAGATCTGGAATCATAGCTGCTATCAACTATATAAAATCGAATGGGATCATATGCTTCAGTTGATTATATAAAAAGTTAACTTATGTGGATATCGTAAAGCAACAAAAAGAAATTCGTAATATCTGTGCAACACTTGCTGTAAATCACTTGCTGAGCTTATAAGCGCAACGACAGGATACACCTGAACATAATGCGCTTTTCATGAGGAAACTTTGCAAAAAAAGGGGTTTGAAAATATAGCAGCAATGGAAACTGCACTAAGCACATCAAATGTAGTATGCATAACTTAAATCCTTAAAAAAACGTTGACAAACATCTCACCAAGAAATATGCTACACACTCTTCTTACCATAAAAAAAACAAAACCAGCACACATCTCGGATATCTTATAAGTGTACAAATCTCAGCTAAAATCGAAAAAGCCACTAGACAAAAAATAGCAATAACAAAACTCTAATGAATATTTGAGTGCACTATTTTCGATATACTTGTATAGTAAATTGATACAAAAATGTTATAAATAAAAATTACAACAACAAATTCAGCCAATAAAGGTCAACACAGGCTAAGCACAACACTGAAATCGGAAGAAGTTGGTAGATATTTTATGGCTAAACGACATAATAGCAACATTTACACAAAAACAAGTAGCAAACTTGTGTAATAGAATGTCAAAATGGTCACAGAAAACGAGAGTTTATGGTTGGAAGCAAACAGCAGGGATGCACACAGCGTGTGTAGGCCATTAAAAATACTGTTGCTTAACCGCAGGGGTAAGGTCCGAAAGATGATTAAGAATAAATCAATGGCAACACATGTTATGCTTGCCTACTACTACTACTACGATGAAGAATTATGTCTGGCTAGCTGACAAAAAGGAAATGCTAGAAAATTATATGCACATAAAGCTGCTAAGCGGTAGTGTGAATAAACAAAATTTTCAGGACTACCGACCACATTAGACATTTGCGGTGAACGCATTAAAAACTACTCAAAATGACAGCAGGACAGCAAGGATGCCATAAAATTGCAATGAAGCGCAGGAGTCTTTGCAAACCACAAAATCTATTTGACTAATGCCTTGGACGCAAATAATATTAAGAGCAGAGAAGTGACAAAAAGACAAAAATGCTTGGTAACTTTGTTTTATTGCTTTTTTTTTTGCACAGTTTCTTAACAAATCAGGAAGTCTTGCGCAATTGCATAAATTTGTTTTATATAAACAAAAAATTCTACACCAACAGTAGCACTGAGAGAAAGCAAAAAATTAAAATTCCACACGCAAGCAAAAAAGAAAAATCAAGCGCGGTACAATCGAACTTGGCCGACAGTTAAACACGCTGTACCAATAAAAAAAATTATATAATAATCAAAAATAGAACGTTTACTTCGTTGCAACCGAAGATCTCATACCATTTATATGATGTACAAATACAAATCTTATAGGACACCAATCTGGATTTATCTCGTATATGGTGACGTATTACGCTGTGGTGACTTTCTTACGCGCTTTGAAACACGCGTGAAACAAAAACCGAAATTCACAATCCGCAACAGATGAAAAAGAGTAAGACAAAATATAAATATGAAAAGAAATGAAAAAGAAGCACAGCTGCTGGGAATACGTTACCTTTAGTATAAATTCACCATGGTGGCACACCATATTCACATTTAAGAAAAGCAAAGTTCACACAGCAAGAAACCATACCCACTTTCAAGTTTAGATTTAGATAATAATGAAAAAGTATTCCATACAACAACACATGGGGGGTTACGCCAAAACTGGATGTGCCATATTTTTTTCATATAGTATTTTTTTCATAAAGCCGCACGGATCGACGAACTTGACTATATCGCCTCAGCTTCCGATGCTGATCAATAGTTTTTTTTTGTATATCTCGCAGGCTTCGTTCTATCTGTTACTTACATTTGCACAAGCTTATTATACCCTTGTCTCTTTGGATACTGGGTATAAAAAAGAAAAATATATACGCACAAAACTTAATTGAAAAAGCAAAAGTCGCCGGCAAAGAATTTGCATATTTCGTTTAGGTTTTGTAAAGCAACAAAATGAAGAAACAGTACAAGAAGAACAATAAATAAATGTACCTACAACCAAAACCAGCAGCACCAGAGCAGCCCAAGAGTAAATATTTATGCAGGCGGCGTCGAACTGCTTTTCAATGCAGCAAATTTAAATAATTTAGAAATTAATCTTTAGCACTAAACGAAGTACCAATCAAGGATGGTGACAGAAGGCACTGGAAAGAGACATCACAAGACATCACAGCCCACAACTCAACTCAAAGCAATGCAAAATAAGTTTTTCTGCGCTAATTATCAAAAAATTAACAAAAATAAATGTTGGTAATTGAAAACTTTGCACAAATCAGCGCGTTGTTAACGCACTTTGGAGATTTGTGGAGAACGTTACACAGAAGGAATTTACAAGTTCGAGAGTAATTCGGAGAATTGTGGAGAACGTTACACAGAAGGAATTTACAAGTTCGAGAGTAATTCGAAAAGTCTTGAAAATTACATTAAGTATTTGATGTAGCTAGGGAAGTCTCTTGGTTGAAATTGGACCATCTTTAAGAGTTAAAAGCAGGACAACAAAATTGTGAATCATGTATGTCTATATGGTTAACATGGGCAAGTTATGTATTTGGGCTGAACCAACATCAAACTTGAAAATGCTTTTGTAAGCTTTTGTAGAACTATTCAACATGATATGATACATGACTTCTCACCCAGAGAATCTAAAGATTAATGTTTCTCATGCAACTCAGGAAACAACTTTAGTAGTTCGGTAGAGGAACTTATTTCAGAAACTGTAATCTCTCCACGATACATCTCACCATAAACTTCCGTGAGACTCTACAAAATTTGACCAACTTCACTGAACTTCATCTGTAGATATTGGTTCTATCTGTTCCTCACTTGCAAGGTCTGCGGAAAGTTATAAATTACTGTTCAGCAGTAGCAACATTGATTTAAGTACACAGAAAAAACTTACATTCTAAAATACTTGTTTTTTATCCGCAACCGTACTTAAAATTTCAAAATTTTACTCTCTCAGCTGCTCTAATTTCTTTGCGCCGACAGTAAGTAGGAAAAGCAATTGGTTGTAATTCGGGTGCCTGTTAGCCGAAGTAAGATAATACACTTTTCGATGCCGTTGGTTTATATGACAAAATCTTCTTTAAAAAAAAATTCTTACCCAGACTTTGTGGGAAATTTGGGATATTAGTTCCACCTAAAATCCTATATCTCCTGTACTGTAATAAGTTGTTTTCGTATCAAACTTCTGACGAACTCGTGGCAGGATTCGAAACAGTTTATCTGTTTCGCATTAAGCTTGTTTTTGTAAAATCTCCATCAGCAACGATGGGAAAATTATAATGATTGAAGTTTTTGCGGGACACAATTTAAAAGGTCAGGACGTCTCCTAAATATGATAATATGAAGTCTATATATTGAAAAATTTGAGTTCAAAACGTTGCACTATGTGACTGCTTCATAGCACTTTCTTCCGGATTCCGGAAGCATTGAATGAGATGCACATAGCTACATTGTTAACAATGAAAGCTCTCGGACTTCATAAAAAACTGGCTCATCTGGAAACTGCAGTTTACACATGAAACTGGCACGACATTCTTGAAAGATGTGATGCTACCAGATATGAATAAGTTTTTCTCCTTAATACGTTCCAAATATTATTTAAATACAACATTTTTCAATCATCTCTCGTAAAACACCCGCACAATGCCTGTAAGAAATTTTGAGTACACACTTTTGCGTAGCCTTCTGTTCTATTTGAATTTAATTTCATTCAGCTCTCAACATTGTGCTCATTAATTCCGTTTGTCAGTGTGTCGTTTAGTCTCCTCCGTAGCATTCGCGCGGCATTCCGCTGTCTGTCAGACTAGAAAACGTTTATATAGCACACCTGTAGCAAATTTCAAGTTTAATTAACTCAATTTAAGCGTAAAGAGACATAATCAACGTGCTGCGAAGGCACAGCACCAGCATAGAACAACCGGGAATATTAATAACACCGAGAGGAAACAGTCAATGCTTCATCCATTACTCAAATACTACGTATCAACTCTTTGTAACTCTATAGAGGAAAGAACATTGAGTTCAGTGCGCTATTTTATTTCTAAATTATTATAATTTAAAATACGTGGGCAATTTAATAAGTCACAAGTTACTTTTTGAATTTCTCGCGTAGTAACTTTAAATGAAGCACTACTACGGTCTACTACTATCTGTTAATAGGCTACGGTCAAATTTTAGGCAATCTGCAGCATTAAGTATGTGTTTGACAGTCATTGAAAGCAGATATGAAAGGCAGACAGACAGAAATTAGAAGGTTGACGCACCGATCCGACCAAAGAAAACCACTGTTTCAGCTACGGCGCAAAAACTTGACAATATTCCGGTTAATCAACGTCAAAGACTATTTCGAAGTTATCACATGTTTACGTTTAAGTTCTATTACGACCAGCTATCAGTCCGTCTGTCTGCTTTTCATGTCTGCTTTCAATGGCTGTCAAACACAAACTTAATGCTGTAGATTGGATACTTCAAGGACTACCCTCAAATCAATATGATTCCACAATTCAAAAAGTCACTGACTTATCATATTGCTCTTGTATAATTAAGTAAGTAAAAACTCTTTAAAATAGTCAAAATTTAAGCTTAAGCTTTGAGCATTTTATTTACAAGAAGCAACTCACCAACTTTTTACAACAAAACGCAAACTGATGGCTCTCCAAAATGACGAATATATATACATAGAACAATCTTAGAAGCGCATCATCAAGTGAAGTAGTTTTTTACGGCATGTCTGAGTAGCGCAACGAGTAATGCAACATCATTCTTTTCTCTGCTGCTTACAACTTTACGACTTTTTCAATAACAAATAAAGCGTTTGCAATTGCAGCACACAAAAAAAAAATGACTATCACTTCTGGAGGAACTATACTAGTATACATGTTGCTTCAAACCCAACTACTAAACAACCAATCAAGCACCTTACAGCCCATGCCACATAGTCTGTCTTAATATAGCTGCGTGCAAAAGTTGCAAGAAAAATAAAAATAATGTTGCAACATTAGTTGAGCTACACGTTTTTATTGCTGCGATGTGAAAAGTTTGAGCAGCTTTCTGCTTCCTGGCGGCTGCTGTTGCAACAAAACAATTAAGTGTTGATGTTAAACAATTTTTTTTCCTGTATCCTCAACGCTTCGGCCACCGGCTGCAACTTTATTAAGTAAAGTTTAATGCTGGCGCTTGGCAGCATGCTTGCCACACGCACCATGACAGTATAGCTGACGTGCAACAAATGCTGCAAGGCAAAAAGTTGCGCATGCTGTTTATGCATTAAGTTTTTGTTTTTTTTTTTTTCGTACAACTATTTTCTGCTGTTTCATATTGTACAATTAGTTTGGTCTGAACGCTCGCGTTTATTTGTCCATTTACCAAAGTCTAATTGGTCTTTGTAAAGATTTCCGCAGAGATTTTCCATTTTTTTTTTCTTTTCAAAGAAAAGTTATCGACAATTTAACAACAGAAAAATTATATTAAGTTAAGCTGGCAAATTATTTCTACACAAGTTTTGGAAACTTTCCAATTTATTATAAGCAATAATCAAAAAGATATTCTTAATGTACAGTAGATTTCATAAGAAATTAATAGGCATATACCGTTTATTAACCGTTTATTAACTTAATTTCAGCGATAAAATTATGCAATTGAAAAATTCTCAAGAAACCTTGAGGCTTTACCTGAATATTTGAATATTTTCATGTTTATACCCTACACACATACTACCTCTGAGAAGTAAGTGTACATATATGTATATATGTGCATTTATGTTTCATCTCCCCCTTCTTTAATTATAACGGCACATTCTTTTTCTAGTTGCAAGTTATGTGTATTTATCCTAAGCAAAACTCTTTTTCGATCTTCATCCTTATTAACGTTAACATAAATTTCTATAGATACCCAGACATATACACTCTTAACATAAACAGTAATATATTCATTAAAATGTCACGTGGAAATTATTTCTCGTTAAAAGCAGAGCTTTTGATAAAGGATCTGCATGTAACTGGGACAAAATTTGCATATATATTGCTGCCAGACTCAATCCATATAGAACAACAATTTCCAACTTCAGCAACAACACCGAAAACTATGGTGAAGTAGAGCAGCGGCAGACCGACTAATATCTACGAACGCTTTAAAAGGGAAATTCAACGTCTAGCGGTTTAAAATGGCATGACTTGCGTGGAGATCAAACGCCATTTAGATCTTAATGTATGCAGAAGACGTGTCCATCAAATTTTAGTCGAGAAGAAAAACGTTTCACATATTTAACGAGAGTCTGTAACAAAGCTGCTGAAACACCACCTAAGCTCATGTGTATCTTTTGCTGAAATATAACATTGCTTCTCCCACTTACTGTCGGCGCAAAGAAATTAGAGCAGCTGAGAGAGTAAAATTTTGAAATTTTAAGTACGGTTGCGGATAAAAAACAAGTATTTTAGAATGTACGTTTTTTCTGTGTACTTAAATCAATGTTATATTTCACTGAGGAATTCCAGCTTCATTTTTCTTACGAAAAGTCAAATTTGAACGGTTCTGATTAGAGATGAGCTAGGCAGTGATTTTTGAGTAGCAGTGATTAACGTGACTGCTACTTTGAAATCACCGTCAAACATCAAACATCATTATATCTGTTTTTTTTTTTTATCAATTAAACCACTTTTATTGATAGTCTTCTTAAATCTGAATATCTGAAATACCCTGTTCCCGCCTCAATATCCAAGATCTTTGTAAGCAACCCATATCGTGTTGCGGGAGCCCATATCATCAACTTGATACGTTGATACATTTTGTGCTGCTAACTCTACATACATGATATATTACACATACGCCGTGAATCACAGTGACATTAGTAAGAATAAAATAATAATCATTGATATTTACAATATTGGGTAGCAACTGATATCAGTGATTTATCAGTCGCCGTGATGAATCACAGGTAGTTAAATATCGCTCAACTCTAGTTCTGATGGCTGCCATAAGTAGTGGCGTGATTTGAGGCAACTACAGAAAACCCGACATAAGTGAAAACATGATGACGGATCTCTAATGATTTGTGCTGCTTTCACGTATGCTGGAAAATCTTGGCTTTAATTCAAACCAATCGGAACAAATACGCTCATGTATGTAGACATATTAGATAGTGTGCTCATTGATTTTCTGACAACTTGTATTGGAATAATTGGATATTGCGCTCGTGTATGCAAAAAGCTACATGTCTGCACTCCCTACATTGGCAAAAAAAAAAAGAAAAACACAGCAGGCGACAATTTGGTTATTTTGCACTTTGGTATAGGCGCTTTGCACTTTTCTATATAAGGAAAGATAAAAAGGTTACAATGAAATTGTTTTTGTAATTTACACCGTTAATGTGAAGAACTGCGTTTGTGTACGACCATTTTCAGCTTATTCTGAACAACATTACAAAAACAAATGTGCATGAAGAGCATATAGCGTGGATACCACCGGTTTTAAGAATGGCTTGCAGTTTGAGATCATAAAGCAGTTGAAAGAAGCTTTATTTAAAGAGTTGGATCAAGTAAACCATACAACTCTAAAAACTCTAAAACAACTAGTGTCCTTTTGGATTTGAAATAAGTAGAATTTTCTTGAATCGATCTCTGAGAGAGAGAGAGAGCAAAATCACATTTACTCTCTCAGCTGCTCCAATTTATTCGCACCGACAGTAGTTAAGAAGAGCAATGGGTTGTGATAGGATAACTCTATGTTTCAGGTGCCTGTTAGCCGAGGTAGTTGACACTTATCAGTGCCGTCCGTATGTGTCATGTTTCCTCCAACAAAGAACATTTTTATAAACCAAATTAAATTAGAATTTTCTAAAAATAGAACGACAAAAAAAAACAAATTATTTGTTGAGCCCTTTTGTACGCAATTCAATCCTATTTTTTCTTAAAACCAAACTCCGTAGTGCTTAAAGAGGGCAAAGTTTAAGAATTTCAGCTTCGTAATTGAAACAACAATTTGTACTTGGTTTAAGAAATTCCTTACTCGCTTTTACTACCGCTATGGATCAATTCACGTACGGAAATCATGGTTTTTTTTATCAGTGTATGAACATGCACAAACTTTAGTTTTTTACTTCAGTTACCAGTCAAGAACCAATCTGCATAGCTATAGAAGGAGCGTAAATTAAAGGGGCTTATCGAAAAGATGTCGTTCAGAGAGTTGAACTGCAAGTGCTCAAGATATCTGAGTCTACTGGTTCTCCGATATATTGTTACTTGCATTACTTATACATGCCTTCCTTTTGTTTTCCTTTACACAATTGTCTTATTATATATTTGGTACTTCCTGCTTTTAGTCGTCAATTTTGTGAGCCATGCTTTAAATGATTAAAGCAAATAATTTTAAATATACTTTGCAGGAGTTTTGTGCAAACAAAAAAAGGACATGTTGGAAGGAAGTTGTACTTAACAATGCTTATAACATAATTATAATTATAGTTTACCAACGAAAGCAAATTTGTACACCACCTTCAAAACATTTATTGGCTTCATTATTGATTTTGCGTGGGCGTTGAAGTGAGAATGGAAATGAAAGGGAATTAAGTCAAGAATAGTACATGCAAACCACTATAACTTAATCTAGTTAACAAACAATAGTATTTAATTATTAAACAATGACGCGTACAAAACACTTGAAGCGCACGCATTTGAGGACAGGCAAAAAAAGTAAAAACTGGTGGTTAGACTTACAAGACGAAAAGCGCTTTAATAAAAATAATATAAAAAAAAAAATAGTAAAATAAACCTCATTCAAATGTCGAAAAGCTATCAATGCATGCACATAAAAAAGAGAAAAATGCTGTCATCGATAAGTAGCAAAAAGGACTCGAAATGGCTGCGCATCATTTCAACAAGCGCAAGTTACGAAAATGCTGCAAAAATTTTATGATGCGGCTAAATGCGTTCAGTTCAATGCAAAAGTGTTGCATGAAATGTCAAACTATCTATCTGACTGTCAATTGCAACAATTGCAGCGCAGCACAGCAAAGGCAAAGGACTGAACGTGGAAAATTTCATTTGCAGATATCGTGCTGTCATTTAATAAACGAAATGCAATGCGAAAATAAAAACCGACGAAAAAGCGCTGCACACAGTACGAAAATATACATTTAAAGTTATTGGCAACACTTTTCGCCAAGTCAGACTGACAGACAACGACGAGCAGAAAAGACAGACAGACAGACGGACGGAACAACCAACCAACCAACTAAACATGCAACAGACAGCGTACATATAAGATACAATGCACAGCATGTTGTCTAACGTAGGTGAATGCACCCATTGTATAAGATTTAGATACATATACTATTCAAGACTCACACTTAATGCATGAGCTTGTGTGCATTCTGGCGCGAAATCTTTGATATCCTTGCAGACAGACAGACAGACAGACAACGAAGCCACTGCGGCTTTCACTCTAGCTTTACTATCTTATAACGTTGCAAATGCCAATTTTCTAAAATGACTATCAAAATCCGTTAGAAGAAATGTTGAATTGCAGCCGACAGTGTTGACAGCACGGAAATAGGATATACTACGAACATGAGTTAGCATTAAACAAAGAGCATTGTCCTGCCGGTGTATTATAGCCTGTACTAGGCTCTCAAAGTTTTTAGCTGTAGTAAATCAGCACAAAATCAAAACAAAAAACTTTCTGCTTATCAATAAAATTAGCAATAATTGCAAATGACAATACACACCCCAATCAACCACTCGGGTATGATACATTATATTTAACAAGCGCAGAAAACTCTTAAATCATGCTGCCAAAACCATTCGTATTAACAATTTAAAATCATTTCTATGTAACCTGCTAATACGATGAACAGCAACACAATTCATAAGAAAATGAGCTTATAAATATTTAAAAAGCATCATTCATCAACAAAATACATTTAAATACTATATCCACATTTAAATACATTTAAATACTTTATCCGAACGAATATAAAGCAGCAGAAGAGAAGAAAATGGCATCGAAAACCAAAAGCAAATAATCAAAAATAAATAAATAAAAATTCAAAGGCGCGTGGGAAATAATATAGCAATAAAAAAATATTTCAACTTCGGTTAAAGTTAAGACTTTACACCCTACACAGGCCTTTTAACAAAATAAAGAAGTTCATGTAGTTATGTAAGAGCTGCACGAACCGAAATAAAATCGTAATCTATATATTATTAAAGCAAAAGTTACGTAGGATATTTAAATCAAAAGTGACGTAAGAGACTAAATTTATATAGGAGTAAATAAGAGAACCATCATTTTCGATATGTACATTATATTAAAATAAAAATCGTCCTGACGGTCTAACGCAATCACCCACACAAGTGAGTCGACTCTAACTTTGACTATCTTTAGTATCAACTCTTATTTTAGAGTCTACTCGTTACTAAAATTTAAAGTAACCTTCTCTAAAAAGTTGGCGTTAAATCATTTAATAGTAGGGTAGTGAACCCTTCACCCTTTGATTTGTGGCGTTGGGGATTCAAATCACTGCTTTTTTTTTTGCTTGGTTTTTTGACAATGAAATGCCAAGTCTCATTAGTGTTAAATTATTGTGTGACCGTTACTCTCCACTACAAAATTCAAGTCAGGACCAACATTTTGCGATAAAATCGAGTCGAAATGTTTTCATATGAAGTGAACTTCTGCTGAGACAAACCATGTGTCATCGACCGGAACAAGTAGAAGTCGGAAGGAGTGATGTCTAGAGAATACGGCGGGTGGGGTAGGACTTGCCATTTCAGCGTTTTCAAGTAGATCTTGACCGGTTTTGCAACAATTGGCCGAGCGTTGTCATGCTGCAAAATCACTTTGTCGTGCCTTTCTTCGTATTCCGGCCGATTTTGCTTAAGTTCGCGGCTAAAACGCATAAGTTGAGTCCGATAGCGTTCCCCCGTGATCGTTTCATTCGGTTTGAGCAGATCACGTAGTAGATAACGCCGCGCTAGTCCCACCAAATACAGAGCATAAGCTTCATGTCATGACTATTAGGCTTTGCGAAGGATGTTGATGACTGTCCGGGCAAAACCCAAGACTTTTTGCGCTTGGGGTTGTCGTAATGGATCGACTTTTCATCGCCAGTCACAATGCGATGCAAAACACACTTTCTTTTTTGGCGTTCGATAAGCTGTTCACAAGCGAAAAATCGTCTTTCAACGTCGCGCGGCTTCAACTCGTATCCAATTTCCTTGCTTTTGAATCAATCCCATGGCTTTTAGACATTTGCTGACTGTCGACTCATCCCCTCCCAATGATTCTGACAACTCTTGAAGCGTTTGGCAACTCGAATATTGGTTCAGATACTAGTGTGAAGCGCTCATTATTAATTCAAGGATCCAATAATTAGAAACGCTGACTGACCCCTCCTATGAGCGGCCTTGACAGATAGACGGTTGTAGAGCCACCTAAGTAAGTAACTAAGTGACTGACTCTTCAAATCATAGACGAAATTGCTAAATGACTCTTAGAATATCGGTTTTCACCATCCCTTTCTTCTAATTTTTGATAATTTTAAGATGAAAAATTTATTTCAATTATTTCAATGTGTTTCGGTTTATTCTTCAAATAACAAGTGTTTTATTCCATTGGTTTAGTGTAGTCGCAAAAACAGCTGATGATTTTTGTATGTGAGTTTGAATTAAAGAAAACAATACTCTGTCGGCTAAGATAATCATATTTAAATACTATATTTGAACACAAACTTCAAAGTTCATTTTTTTTTCTTTTTTTTATACCATTCACATATAGTGTCAAATGGTATTATCAGTTTGTCTGAAAGCTTGTAACGCATTACAGGAGTCATCGTAGACCCCATAAAGTATATATATTCTTGATTAGCTCGGCGAGACGAATCGATCTAGCAATATCCGTATGTCCATCTGTATGTTGTTGCGCATTTTTTGGGGACCAATTTTAATGCTATCCAGTTGAAATTTTGCACATACACTTCTTTTTATTGTAGTTTAATAGAGTGTCAAGATTTTCCCGCCACACCCACTTTTTGGGGTAGCCCCCATACAAATCCACCGCCAATTTTGACTTTTTGTATGAAAAACTTTTTTATTGTAGTCAATATCAACTTAATAATTGATATGGAAACTTCTAGTGGATGGATGGTTGACATATACATTAATTTGTGGGACCCGCTAAATATTTGGGGTAGCCCCCATACAAACCTACTGCCCACTTTTGACTTTTTACAAAAACCTCTTTATTACAGCCAATATTAGGTTGAAATGCAATATGGTGCCTTTTTATGGTCAGTCGCTTTACATACATAGACTAACAGTTGTGGCCCACCCACTATTTAGGTTAGCCCCCATACAAACCTACTGCCCACTTTTGACTTTTTGTATGAAGACTTCTTTATTAAAGTCAATATTGGGTTGAAAAGCGAAATGGTGCCATTTTATAGACAGCCGCTTAACATATATAGACTAATGGGCGTGGCCCGCCCACTTTTTGGGGTAACCCCATACAGACCCACCGTGCAGTTTTGTGTTTTTTTTTTATGAAAAAATTCTTCATTTAAATCAATATTTGATTGAAATTTGATGTGGTGGATTTATATTCCTTTTGATACCTTCGACTTTCATCAAGCGGAGATAAAGGATATTTTGTATTTTCTTGTGGTTTTATATAAAATAGCCGTAAAAGGATATTTTGCATTGATATAAAATAAGGTGATTAAAGTATATAGTATAATTTTACCATATAAGCCTAGCAACAATGACAAGATTTATAACAATAGTTAATATTTCGATTTAGGACACGAATACTAGTAAAATTGCAGTATCTTTAAGAATTATTTAATAAGAAGAACAATAAAGAAAGAATTTATTTTCAAGCGAGGATAAAGGATTGAAAATAAAAGTGAATGAGCATTATTATTTTTATTAGTTTTTTATTTTGTTTTGGAATATATACTGGATATTACCAACGCCTAGGCACTGACGTACTGCATCAGCCTTCGACGTCGTTACAATGGATTCAGAAGAACCAACATACTTTAAATATGAACACCAAAAAATGTTCGACACTCAATGGTGATTGGCAAATTTGTGTCTCGGTAAAATATCAACACAGAAAACATTATGGTATAATCGTGACTGGCTCAAATCAACAAGAAACACAAATCAATGCCGAAATCTGTTCACAAATTTGTTACTCCCATATCTCCTAGCCCTTCAATGTACAGCTTAGTTTTTAACAGTGCGGTACAAATTTTCAGATTAACTGAAAAAGAAGAAGACTGTCGATTAGAGTGGAAATATACTGGTGGAAACATAGAACAGTGTTTTAAACTTGGACCTGAAACCTGCTTAAACTTCATGTATGTACCTATTAACTGAAAAAGAATAATACTAAATAAATAAAACACCAATCGACTCTTCTTGTGTATGACTCTTCATATGTAAATAGTTCCTGACATGTTCATCACAGCGTTACAAAATTGCCAACAAACTGACAAAACTTTTTTTCTCACAATATATGTAAAGCGTATACAATTTCAAAAACGCATGAAGTAAAGGCAATACATATTAAAAACCGAAATTGATATTGATTGAAGACGATTTCTGTCCACAAAAAATCAAAACAAAAAAAAAGGTAAATATAATGCTCGCTCAACGAACCAAATCGCTTTTCACAAAAAATTACAAACGTTCTTCGGCAGGCGACACGACACACGAACTTTAGTTAAAAAAGCCAACTTTTGACTTTTGTATGCCGGACAAGCAGTAGGCAAAAAGATGCCTGCCAAAACGATTTGGCACTTCATTAGAGAAATAAAACTTTTATGTAACATCACCCCGACTGTAAAGCAGGCCGTCCTCATCCCCGTGTTATGTTAAATTGCCAAATCGTTTGTCGCCATTCACAGCATAGAAGAACATTGTGTGAAAAATAGCTCGGCTTTTGATTGATTGAGTAACAAAAAAATAAATAAACAAATTCGCAAAAATTCAGAGGCAAGCAAGCATGGCAATTGCAAGATTTTGTTAAAAATTTTGTTGAGCAAAGTACAAGCCAAGTCAAAAGGTTTTTTGTTAAGCAAATTATGGTCCTTAGTGAATAGCATTCTGACACATCCTAAAAATCAAATCTAAGTTGGGTTTAAGTAAAGTGCACGCATAAATTAACATTTTGTATGCGCATTCAAAGTTGAAAGCCATCAGCATTTATTCCGTTTTGGATATTTGCGTCAAATCTAAATGAGCAGACATAGTAGCGTATATGTAGGTACTTAATATCGTTTGCTTTACAGACTTATTCGCTTACTATCCCTTTGAGGTATGCTATGATTTTTCTCGCATATTTCATACCCTACATACTAAGTGTTGTAAAGGGTTAGGTTAGTTCGTTGCAAAGTTTGTTACACATTAAAGATGGCGAAGAAACGAATCTAAGTTCGCCATAATTTTGGTGGGAGATTGGTTGCACGTTGCCAGCTAATAGCTTTTTTGAGCATAACTCGTCATGAAATCGAAGTATTATTGATATAAAATGTACGTTGGAAAGATAAAGTAAAATACCACAATCCTGAGCTAGAGTTCTTAAGAACAACAAAATTATACAAAAAATTTTTAAGAGTATCTACAATCGACACCTTGAAATTGCAGGTTGCCACCCCTTTAGAAATTGCTGAAAATGTAGCAAAACACAGGGAAAAATACCTCATTTAATAAATTTATTGAATTATATTTGCACTCAATTGTTGCGAACATAAAAACAAATTTGTACGCCATTTTTGGATATACAGTTTTTTTTATGTTCCCAACATATTCGTACATAAAAACAAAAATTAAAAAAAAAAAAAAAACAATGCATGATATGAGGATATGATATGAAGTTCTGAGAGAAATATGTAAATTCAATGAAAAAGCAACACAACACAAATATTTACCTCGAATTGTAAACAAAAAATTTTAATTTATGAGTACAGCATACTAAAAACAGAATTTAATTTTTCAATTTTGAAGAAATATTATTTCACTTTTTGTTCCGTCGGAGTTTAGGTTATGACACTGCTAGAATGTCGAAATACTGCAGTGAAAGCCTGCAAACAGTGGCAAACTGCAAGTCTATGGGTGGCATATGACTGATTTAGCGAACTATTCATGAAAATTGCCTACTGAACTAGTTGAACTAGAATGTTCAACTAGAATGCCACAACAGTTTAAATGCACAATATAATAATACTCGTCATTATGATGACTAGTATTCTCCGTGTGGTTGAAATTCAACCATTATAGCGACAATACCGAATAGTTCAGTATCATTTGATAATGCTGCGGTTTCAAAAAAAGTTAGGAAAGCTGATCACGCCCATAATCATTCGCTTTAATTATTCAAAAAAAAAATGACATACATATGATAAAAGAAGAGAAGTAACCCTAGGTTCTTATAAAATCGAGGGGACAGTGACGTATAGAGAAGTCCACCTAGGTTAGGAAACTTCTTGATCGCTACTCATTTGAGAATTGTCAGAATAATTACTTAAGAATCTTTTTGATACAAACGAAAATATATATTGTACAAATTGGTACGCATTGAAATGCAAGTGAAGTATATTTAAGTTTCGGTGTCATCGAAAGAAAAAAAAATTTTTTTTTTCTTTTTGTATTTTTTTTTTTTTTTTTTTGTTTGAGCTTACCTAAGCACATTTATTTGTTTTGGGTGTATACAAAACGATTATTGTGCGAAGCAAAAGAAAAAACTAGAAAAATTGAAGACTATCAAATCACTTCATGGCTTTAACGCCTCGCAGCAACGACGACGACGACTAACAATTTTGCACATTTATATTTCTCCACTGACGCTTTTCGTGCATTTCGACTGTCTGTCTGTGTCCGTCTGTCTTACTGTCAGCCTTTACTGCACAGCAGCTCCTTTGCAGCGCTTTTTTAATTTAATGAAAATTTTCCACTTCGTCGATTGACATTTTGCGTTTTTCTTACATTGTTTTCTTATTTTTGGCTTGCGGTGCAGAACAAGTAAAAAACTTTCGCAATAGAATAATAGAAAAAAAAAGTTTAAAGTGGAACCGAAATTCTAATGCGCTTCAAATGCATTTAATAATAGACAGTGCGTTTAATAGTACAAGCAGAGAGTGGTAAATGTCTTATTAGGTGTAAGCATTATGTAAGCATGAGAGCTAACTACTAACTCCCTTGTTACAAATATTAATTTCCTCAGCAAACAGAGATGGGTTTAACCGAGATATTAGGACAGCTTCACCAGAATAATTAGAACAATCATTTCTAAATGTAGCAAAAATATTGAAAGATAATTCAGTGTTTGTGGTTGAAGCCATGAAGAGTCGAGTTGCGATTTAATGTATGCCTTAATATTATCTTCAGTGCTGCCTGAAGTAAGGTGTGAAATGAAAATCAATGTACAAGGTTGTCCTCGAAAACTACAAACGCCATCCGAAGTCATGTGCGTTCAAAATACAGTTTAGAAATTTTGTTATATTAAGACGATAAGACAATATTGTGAATAGGCTTAATGTAATTATTATAGAAACTATACAAAACAAAATTTTGTTTTATGTTCAAATTAGAAACTGCATTTTCATTGGCAACTCTGACATTATTTAATATTTTTAGCTGTCATTCGTTATGGTTGGTTAAACCGTCCTAATTGGTTTGTAACATACCGGATTTTTTTGAGCTGTTTAAGAATATACATATAATGCAATATATTTCATGGAATCTCCCACGCTTCCTTCTTAGTGTTGCAAACTTTGTAGCAAAATTAATAAAGCATTCGCATTATGCGTGTAGAGTACAAAATAGGATTGAAAAGTGGAGTGTGGTAGCAAGTGAAAATGTCATTGCATACGCTGCGGCGCTTTTCATTTATTTTTATTTTTCTTTTTAGATTTTTGCTATTGTTGTACTTTGTTCATTACTTTTGTTGGCACAAGTCGTTTAGTTTTTGTGTAATCAAATGCATATTTGCATGCAATTCTTTTTTTTTTACTTTTTTATTTATTACTTTGTTTCTTTTTTCTTTCTTTTCTTTTATGCAATTTTCTGCAAGACTAGCGAAAAAGTTTCAATAAAGTTAACAATAGCGCAAAAGTTTAAGTCTTCGTCTGATGCGCTCAAAAGTATGCAATGCACTGATAGCATTTCGTATAGGGTGCGCAGTCAAAAATGTGTGAACTTTAACGAGTAGTACAGAGTGTGAAGAAGATGTGTGGTATGTGTGCTCTGTCAACTACTATGTGGCAACAATAACTTAATCATTTATGAATACTAAATTTTGCACAGACTACAGAATGTGTTGTTGTTGGAGTTTTAATGCAATATGTAAATAATAAGAAAAATTTATTGCTGAAAATCTTTAAAACAATTGCAATAACATAAATTTTAAATAATATAACGTCTAACACATAATAGCATCAATATTAAGTATTTACTTTATAAGTCGAACATCATTTAAACTCGTGAAATTACTTGCCATAGGCATAGTTGATGTGTAACCCGTAAAATTATTTTAAAGCTATATCTTGTAGAAAAATCCTATAGAAAAATGAGAAAAGTAGTGGGCAGAGCTCACTCATCAATACAAAGACAAGAAACTAACTACACTTCAAAGGGCTCTATCCAGTCAAAACCCCGAGCAGGTCGTCTATCTTTCTTAACAAAACGACATTGCGTTAGTGCGTCAGAATCCAAGCTTGACTGCTCACCAACTGAAACTAGAAGTAGAAGAAAGCCATTCAAAAATAATTTCCGATGATACAGCACTGAAATTTAAAAAATAAAAAGTATGGGTTTCATGGTCGAGTTGAAGCCCCATATATCAGCTGTAAATAAGCAGAAGCACATGAAGTTTGCAAATGAGTACGTTTCCAAGCCCAAACAGTTTTGGGTACAAAGTTCTATTGTCGGATGAGAGCATATTTTGTATTTTCGGGATAAAAGAAAAAAAGTTGGTCTTTGAAAAGCAAAATTTGTTGTCAACCGTAAAACATGGTGGAGGATGAGTTGTTGTGCGTTTTGAAACTAACATTTATTGAATCAATAATGAAACAAACTAGTTATATCCAAGCATTGAAGGATAATTTGCGGCAAAGTTCCCAGAAGTTTGGGCTGCAAGAAGAAATTCGGTTTTAGCAAGACAACGACCCCAATCACAGTACGCATAAAGTAAAGCTCCTTTATAATATAAACAAATCAGTTACACCTCCCCAATGTCCGAACGTGTATCCCATAAAACATTTGTGGGACTTACCTGATCGCAGAATCCGTCAACACAGCATTACCTCCAAAAATATGAAAAAAGACGTAAGAATGGAGGAATAAGAAAATATGACAACTGAAGATACAAACAAAGTTGTGGACTCCATGCCAAGACGTCTTACGGTTGTACTGGCGAAGAAGGGTTATTCTACCAGTTATTAGTACATCACTTTATATGAAAAAAAGAAGCCTGTGCGCAGACTTTTACGGTAGTGCTTTTCTGACATGTTGTAAAATGAAATAAGACTATAGTTTAAAACATTAAAATGCTGTACAAAATATTATTAGTTAAGAGAAATTCTTCAATACATAAAACATTAGCTGAAATATTTGCAATTAAAATTTCAAATTTGTTTGTTGTCTACGCAGACTCTTTCTATCAAGTCTAGCTATTTGTCACTTATAAACAAATTTCATATTACCCAACTCATAGTATTTTGTTAATTACAAAGAGCAAAATATGTCGCACTATTAGAATAGTGACAATACGTAACTCTAGTCAAAACTTGACACAATTTTTAAATGAATTGAATGCTTTTTCGCAAACTGCCTCGAAAAATTTCTAAGTTCACAAGGATTTCGAGTATGCGAGTTTGAAGGAATATGTTATGGGTAAACCCCACATTGTCAGTTACGCCAGCTTAGGCCCCTTGTGATCTTGAAGGAATAACACTATTAAATTTTACACGTTAAATAAACGTCGAAGGTAGTTTTTACCTGATTTAGGGAGTATCGATTAGCAATTAAAAAATCACGTAAGAAATATAGATCACGTAAAGTTTAAAGTTATACATTATGTTCAATAATTTGGTAAGAGTCTTTACAAATAGGTTTTATAAAAATATTTTGGATCGAATAAAAAACACATCACAACATATACAATGTTTTTGCAAAGTCTATTCTGTAAACTTGAAACTGGCAATATAAAATTTTGCAATATGAAGTTAGGGTCGACCAATAAACCTATGGTCAGACGTAGTTGAAGCAGCGTAGAATTATTTGGCATGTAGTAAAATAGATAAGGTACGACAAACCCATACCATGTCTTAGTAAGCATGCCATCCCGATTGTGCAAAGCCCGAAATCATTTTTAAATGCCGATACCGACCATCTTAACTTTTTCGGAATATGTCACGTGGGTTTTGCTGATTCCGACTCGCATCCCAACTGTTTACAACATTACAAAATGGGTCTTCTGTATTTTGTAATGTTGTTCACAATGTTGTTTTATCATCTTATCGTATGAATTAAAAAAAAAAAAAGAACCAATAGCAAAATTTATTGTACCGAGTTTTAAAACATACTGTCACGTTTCTTATATTTTATTGTACTATCGTAGACGTATATTTCCTTTGGTAGTATTGGAGAAAAATAAAAATTTTGAGAGAATTGAACTTTCTACCTCAGCCCTTATAGAAGTTTTGAATTTTCTAGATTATTAAGTTCCTTTACACAGATTTAACTAATACTAGCAAACAAATTTTAAACTCTGCGAAACAAATTGATTTAAAAAAATTCATTTACTTGACATGTACGAGTATTCAACAGTTGTGAAAACAGGCTGTTATCGATTTAAAATCAGCGAATTTTCAGCAATCAGCAAAATCAGCTGTTGATGACATAGCTGATTTTAAATCGATAACTGCCTGTTTTTTACAACTGTTGAGTGTCTAAATATGATGGCAAAAGAAGGACAAACACAACCTTGTTTGCAGTTTTGCCATTTAATTTTATTCGCCAAGATGATAGAAGATCTGCTTGTTGTTTATGTCTTGATGTCCGATTGTTATAAAAACAGAGTGTGCAAGATCTCATTGTTGCAAAATATTACGGACGCTTTTGTTGAAAAATATTCCAACATTTCGTCCAATGAAATAAAAACAAAGTGCCATAATTTGTGTGGCTCATAATTGGCCAATATTTAAAACCGAAAGTCTCTTCATTCACATACATACCAACAGCTGTCGAAGAACACGAAGCGTCATAAATTTGATTTTCATGCGGCACATAGGCCAATTTCAGTTTCACATTTGAAACTTTGCATATTTTATAACTAAACTCTAATTTTACTACTTGGTTGGCCAAATTATTCATTCAAAATAGCTAATTTGATTGCTTTGAAGAAACTTTGGTTGGACGTTTTGTATATTTACAGCCATAGAATTATGCTAGACCATGAAAACTGGCCTAAAATAGAATATAGTTTTGAAATTTTCATACTATAAGAAATTAAAACTATTCACGAGGTCTTACAACAGTGCGACAAAAATGTTGCACAACCAAACACACACACAGTAACAGTTTCCACTAAAAAATCTTGCACTACTTTGCTCCACCCAGACCATTAACCAAATAATAATCGGTGTACAAGCAGTGCTGCAAAAAGCCACCAAAATTTAGCCAAACGCAACTTTTGGTATTTATTTGTGGTAATACTGCGGATAAACAGCTTATAATTCACAAAGAATTAAAAGTAATATCAGTTCGGAACAAACGAAAGTCTCAAACAGCTGGCTGTGCAGAGTTGCAGCACTTTATTGTGTCCACAAAGCTGTTTGTGCACTTTTGCACTATTACAAGACCTTGTGAACGGAGTAGTCTAACGAATATTCGAGGCCGGGACTAAAAAATTGCACGCCCTTATTGCATTTACATTTTCAACGCACATTTTCAAGTCACATATAGATGGGCGCCACCAAAAATTGGTGGTACTCGTGTATAGTGTTCGTGCGTAGTGCTCGTGTATAGTGCTCGTGCTAGAGCTGTACTATTCGAAAAACGTTTCCTCTCATTCTACTTTAGAAACTTTAAACGCCACTATACGTCTGTCTCTCCATGCAGCGTATTGATTCAAATACGCTGCAAATATTGTTGACTTTAGATTTGAAAGGTCATAAGAAGAAATCAGCATATTGCCTTAGTAAAATGATAAAATATATAATTAATTAAAAAGCATATTTCAATATCAAAAAGCTTATCAAAAGATTTATAGTGTGTGGTTTTGCTAATAGCATTTTCTATTAGTGCAAATTTAATTTATTTGCACAAAAATTTGAGTTGATTTTCATGTAGCGAAGGATAGTAATTTGTTGCTTTGCGCTTTTGACTTGAAAGAACTATACTCGCGACGACATAGACTCACTCATTTACTCTAGACTCTAATGTTGATTTATACGCACAGAGTGCAAAAGGTGTGCAGCAAGCAACGCTGTTAAGAGCAACAGGAATAATAAATAGATAAACACAGAAATACCAACACTTAGTTAATTTAGGAACTTTTATTAAATATTTTTTACTTATATTTCCGTACTTCTTACCATTGTACGTGAATAAATGTAGTCCTGCCAAGCAGAGCGTATGTCTGACTGCATTTCAAGCACCCCTCCATAACACAAAGTGCTACAATTGCACTCACATTGTAATTCACATTTTATACAAAACCATTTTTAGCGCAGTTTATTTCATTAAGTACATAAAATATAAGTGAAAGCTAGTTGTCAGTAGTCAGTAATAGTCTTTGGGAGCATATAGAATGGGGAGAACGAACTTACTGCTGCAGTCTAAAATGAATATCTTTTGTATTTGTCCGTACACTCTCTGTTACCTTTCAAGAAATGCTTTACAACTCTATTTCGTACAAATGTCAGTTGGACGACTCTGCGTTCAGCGGCACAAGTTACGCTTCGTTGCAAAAAGGAATATACTACACCGAAGGATGTGGTACGCATTTAGTGTTTGGCATTGTTAATCCTTGTCAGAGGTAGCAGAAACTTACTTGGCTTTCTACACGATTTGCTGTCTTGGGTAATATATTTCATTTCATTTGTACTTTGCTAGACATTCGATGTGACTTATGATGATGAATGTAAATGGCGTGATGTATCAGTTAGTGCTGCATAAACGCCTTAAAGCGCGCTACAAATATGACGCTTTAAAGGATATATGTAGATGCATTTTAAAATTCTTGTTTGCCTTTGCCTTAAGTTTCATTGCACTTCGGACTTCTTGTGCTACGTGCTACGTGCCTGCAGTATTTGTCACGTTGCAATTGTATTTTGTGGAATGTGAATTTGTAGAATGGCGTGAATTGCATTTTATCAGTTAGTAACTGAACAATGCGCAGCAAAACATTTTTATGTTGGCACTTAATGCGTTTGTGAATGTTGAATCCTGTATTTTGCTAGCATGCTACTACTTTGCTGCTAAATTAGATAACTATTCTATTCAACTATCTGCTGCAGCATTTAAGCATTCATTCAACTCGATAATAGTAAATGCGTTAATAACATTTAATGCGCTCGTTACGCATTAAAGTTGGTAATTATATATCCTGCTGCATTCATTGACTTGGACTTGGCTTACCCTAGCTGCATTGGCTGAACTGTAATTCGTTTGAATGTTCGCCTTGAATATTTATTCTTTGTATTATGACTACTTAATGACTTCACAAAGGGTAGCTTGATATTGTTGAATCGTCTTCATTATGCATTTGATTGTAGAAATTAAGCTTAGAGCTGAGCAAGTTGCACTGAATTAATTTTATACAACAAATAAAATTAATTGTGTTGAAAGTAGAGATTTTGTAGCAGAGTTCAAAGTTAATATCTGTTTCTACTGTACAAGTAATTAACTCATTTTTGTGTGAAATAGTGCAAATTAGAAATTTGAGCAATCATTTTAATAACTCTTTGTACGGTGATTTAGCTAACAGATTGAAGATTTAAAATATTTAAAAATAACTTAAAATATTTGTGATCGTTGATTCAATAAATTTTTTCAGTACGTTTTTTCTGTGCAATAATGAATGCGCAGTTAAACAATTAATTAATTCACCGTTATAAAAGAGTTTTCATTATTTATTTGATTCCTCTCCTTTTACAATTTTACCAACTAGAATACTATCAAAAACACACTCAATTGATGCTCGCCAACATGTTTGCAAGTGCGCCCATAACACTTTTAAGTCAAACGTCGCACTGCTCGACCGACCAGGTGGACACTGTGAATCGGCTTTTACAGCATGACAGAGATATTTTTTTATCTATTCTTCCCACTGAAATCAAAGGAACCGAAAGAAACTAAACAGATAGCAGCTATAGCAAATTAAGAGAGCTGAGAGAGAGTGAGCTTTTTTGAAATAAAGTCTTTGTGATTGGCCAAGGGCGTTACCTGGTTTTCACCTACCTTAGACGCAATACTTCAGAAAAAAATACATTTCCGCCTCTTCACATTCTTACCAACAAAATAAACCCAAATGAATATGTTGTTTTTAAGAGGGTTAAAAAGGGTGTGCATGATTCGCGATTGCCTATTTAAATATAGATAAAGAAGTTTATCATACAAAATCACATTAGTTATCGGTGGGTTTGTATGGAACTATCCTAAAAAGTGGAGAGACGCGACCATTATAATATTTTTGTGAAGCGGCTGTCCATAAGTCTGCACCATAACGAATTTCACCGATATTGACTTAAATAAAGAAGATTTTCATTCAAACCACATTAGTGGGAGGTGGATTTCTATGAGGGCTACCCTAAAAAGTGGAAGTGGCATATCAATAAGGATGCTCTATCAACTTCAGACCAAAAAAAGTTTAAATACCGGATAAAATTAAACAGTTGCTTAAGCATAATATTTTATAACTAACTACTTATAACTAACAATGGAAAGTTGCGACCACTCAGAACAGTTGGAATATTTTAATTTGGTCGCCAAGTTGACCCACTGTGCCACAACTCAAAGCCAATGAAGTGGTCCAAGCAATCGTAATTACGAATCAAAGTATTAAATAAAATTGTAATACGAAATTATGTACAATTTAGTTCAGAGTTAAGCCCAATACTGAGATCGATGAAAATTTTTGATGATGAAATTGTTAATTATTACTGCTTTGTCAAACAAACGAAAAACAGTGTACCCAAATCAACGTGAAACACTAAAATCAAATATTTATTAGGTGAAAAGTCCACACATTTTTTATTTTTCTTTGGGGTTTTCTGTAGGAGATGCAAAATGTCACACTGTTTGTCACCTATTATTTGAGCATATAAAGTGTTTTCGGTAGCAAACGTTTTTGTTATCCGATTACTTGATGAATAACAGTTCGTGCCGACATTTTTTGATTGTTGTTTGACAACGTTTTTTTATATGAAGTTTTTTTTATATAAAAAATTTGCATCGATCTCAGTATGAAGCTTTAAGAATAACTTTTTTTTTATGCAGTTCAATGAAGAATCGAAAGAAAATAGATGAAATAATTTATTATAGGTATATCAAAGAGACCGAAGTAAGTAAGTAAGTAAGTAAGATCTTATGAACGAAAACTACAGAGAGCATCGATCGTCGTGCAGATAAAATTGGAAGATCAATTAGTTTTAGTCGATCCACATTTGGAGGGAGATGTATGTCAGAAGCGCAATTGAGGTTTCTGAGAGCAAACAGCAGAAACTGTTTTTGAACAGCTCGATGCGATCTTGTTGAATTACATAGTGTGGATTGCAAGATGCAAATTCTAAGATCTAACGAACAAGTGATGTATACAGAAGTTTAGAAGTATAAGGGTCATCGAATTCTATGGACCAACGTTTTATAAAACCAAGTACTCCTTTACCTTTTTTTACCATAGAAATAATATGATTGTTCTAGCTCAATTTACGGTCTATAAGAAGGCCTAAATCATTAAAACTTATATCCCTACTAAGACCTAAAATGTAGGTCATAGTTTTACATTTGTAAATATATACCTTTACATTTGTAAATATTTAGGTTAAGATAGTTTATTAAACATCAGGTGTATAACGAATTCAAATCTGCTTGTAGTAGACTATGTTATGAAGCATCAGAATACGATAAACTTAGTTTGACATCATCATCGTACATTAGTGTAATAGGATAATTGATTGCTAAAGTTAGATCATTTATAAATATTACAAAGAATAATGGGCCGAGTAATGACTGCCTTGTGGAAGACCAGAAAAGACATCTATAGTTCCAGATTTGTTTTTGAAATCTACCAACAAGCTAGTTTACCAAAGAAGGTGGAAATCTAATTTATATATAAGGTGGCTATGGTACACACTATCAAAAGCTTTGCTAAAATCAGTGTGTATGACATCAGTCTGGCATACAGACTCAGAACCTTTATTGACGATAGAAGAAAATTCAAGATTTGTACAAAAGGATCTGCCTTTAATAAATCCATGTTGTAATGGTCTAACAAATGACCGTAGCGATCGATGCAATTGATCAGTGATAATTTATCAAAAAATTTTGGTACATATACATGAGACTTACTGCCTTTCTTGTGTAATCGAATAATAATGGCTTCTTTCCAAAGTTTCGGGAATTTGCTTTGTTTAAAAGAGAGCTTAAAAAGAAAAGAAGCAGAAAATGAGCTAGTACATTGTTTTAGTATACAACTAGGAATATTATCAGAACCAGAGGCAGGAATGAAAGTTCAATAAATTTAAGACATGCTAACGCATTAGACATGCAAATTACTAAGGTGCAGCATAGCCAGAAGAATAGTTAGTATAGGTTGATTGAAAGAAATAAGCAAACAAATCCCATATCTCAGAATGCGAAGATGCTGCCCTACTGTCAAGACGAAAATTTGAAGGGCAAATCGTATTCCTACGTTTTATATTGACAAAGCTGAAAAAGCTCTTAGGATTATTATAAGGTACCTTATTTTGAGCTCATAATAAAAAGGCATTTTAACACCGTTTATTTAATGAGTTAAAATTAGTGCAAGCAACACAATATTTACTATAATCAGCGTTTGAACCACTCTTTGTCTATATCTTTAGATAAGGCGCGATTTAATATTATTTAAACGACTGAGACTACGAGTGAACCTAGGTAACATACAAGTAAAATTACATACAGTAGTGATAGGAATACATCTGTCAAAATAATAGAAAACTGTGGAATAGAAAGTATTCAATACCGTCTTAATATCTGTACAGATATCATTATCACGTGAACAGGGAACTTTATCTAGCTGAAAAGATAACTCCAAAGTAGGATGGTAATTTTCTTCAGTCAGTGTAATTTGATCGCAAATCAGTCATATTCTTGCCTCAAAATGTAGTTCACTCGAACTTTGTTTGTAATAAAAAAGCAGAAACTGTATAAAAATATTTATTCGTGTACATCTATGACTTTCCCTCTCTCGAATGCAAAATGATCGGCCAAGTATAAGTGAAGCATGTTGCATGGACTTAGGCAAATACAGAATTAAGAGACAAAAGCATAAAGCAAAAGCATAACGGGAAAAACTTTATATTTTGTTGGTGTAATATTCTCATTAGCATTTCGTTTGTTTCCTTGTTGGTTGTGTTTTTTTTTTTTTTTTTGTTAATTCGGTCGTTTTTTAACTGTCTAATACTAATATTCTAAAAGCCGTAAGTGAGACAAAGAAATATGTTTGCCTATAATATGTATAGGAATAGAGAACAAAAAAAAAAAAACGTATCTCAGAAACTGCATAAAGTATCTCAAACCATATCGACTGTTAATAAAAATTTTCTGCTACTAAAATATTTCTGCATAAAATTAGCTTAAAAATTCACTAAATCGCTGTTACAAACAGTTCAATAAAACACAAAATATGTGGAAAATCACAAATATCGTCTAAGTAAATGGAAAACTCTAAAAAAAAAATGGAACAAAAACTACAACTGAAGTTGTGCATTCAAATAGAAATAGAAACGTTTCGAATATAAGTAATCGTATGTGTAAGGATATTTTGTAAGATATAGTCGCAAGGATATTCTTACATACATATGTGTATGCGCTCCTGCAAAGCAGCACGCATCGCAAATAACAAATAAAGACGACAATTTTGCCGCAAGGCGAAAATTATGAAACGCTGCAGAAAAATTTTTCGAACGATAGTAAATTTAATGTTGCAGATAAATATCGTCTGTCATGCGAGCAAAATGAAAATGAACGCGCGACGTCGTTATGAAAGTAATGCACGAGGAGATAAAGTCTTTGAAAATTGGTTGTTCGCTCATTTTCTCAAAATGAAATCCTTTTGGCTTCTTCCTTCCTGCATTCACTCATTCCAGTGAGCAAAACTTTTTTGCATTTTACAAAATTATACAATAAATTTACAAGCAAACCTCACACAGTGAAGCAAAGTAAAACAACAGCATATCCTACATCCTTCTCCGGGTTAAACTCTGTGATGTCTGTGCGTGTGTGTGTGGGGGAGAGGGGTCGTATGAAACTAACTTTACACAAGCACAATTCAAAGCTAAGTAAAAGATACCAAAACGACAGAGTTGCAGAACGGAGACTTGGCTTTCTTGTTTGCTATTTTCTCGCTTATCAGTGAGCAACTGCATCTAAGTTGCGCTGCAGCAAATCTTTAACATCTGCATTTTGCATTACGTGAGGGTTGAGTTGAGAGTAGATGATGCTGCATTTGTCGTTGCATATTGCGTTCAAAGCATTTTCCGGGGGCATTGCCGCGGCATTTTTGAGGCATTCAACTTTCAACTCGCACACACACAGTACAGTTTGTTACTTTGCGTGAATTTTGTTTGCAACTTCTTTGATTTGCTTTGGTGATGCTGTTTTTCCTTCAGATATTGGGGTGCAAGCTTTGGAAAAATGACAGTTGTGCTACGTGGGCGCAATTTGTGCAGTATTTTGATAGTATTTTGTTTGAAAATATTACTTTTCTTTTTTTGTAATTTATTTTTATATAAACAATAACAAAAAGTACGTGAAGATGCTTGCTCAACTTATCAGCGCGTTGGTTGCATTGACAAAGTTACTTAGCAGCTGTCAAATTGTATTGTTTGTTAACTTTTAGGATGCTTTTGATATCTATGAATAGTAGATATATTAGTTTTTTAGAAATTTTCTATAAGTATATGTTAGTACCTATTAGAGCCTTGAATCATTTCAAAGTATGAAACGATTACCGTCGAATTCATTCGTACAAGGCGCACTAATATATTAGCGCTAGCGAAAGAGATATTTTAGCCTTGCACGAATGCATTTGATTTATGAAACGAATACATTTGTACAAGCCTTTATTATCAATCCATCTACATCGCCTCCAATATATTTACGCATAAGATTTAAGAAAGGCTTTAGTGATCCAATAGGTTTAATTAGGTCGAGAAAATGCAGCGCCCGATTAAAGTTTGGTATTTAACTAAAGTTTTTCTGCTTAACAAACATTTGACAAACTGAGCATGCCATTCCAATTTTACAGGATAACGATCAGTACGATATTTATATTAGAATATAATGAGATCATGTAGCTAGTTTTTGATTTCGATACCATAAAACTGAACTGTTTGAAGATGTACCATGCAGTGACTGACTAATCTCTATTTAGTGTTTTACTCGAGTATAATTTTGGCCTTCCCATAATTGTATTAGCTTTGTCCTGGTGCTACAAAGCAGAAATTTTTCGCTTTCCCCAACGGGTGATTGATCTGTAGCACGGGAGAACTATTGTATATCTTGACGAATAAAAAAAGAAAATATTGACGTGAAATCCATTTTCCAACGAAAATACCACAAATTCTACGTTACACCCATCTATTTCGATGTGCCCTGTGTTGGTGTGGTTGGAACGCTTTGTTTAAAGTCATTTTCGCGTTGATTTCGAGTCTGACGACTATTACCACCACCTGACCTGTATGTCTTTAAAACAACGTCAACAACAGAAAACATATGTTATCCGCGTAATCCAATTTTACCATGTAACTATAAAAGTTTCATGCATTTTTTGTGTTTCTCATGATTTTGTCAATTATTATGCCGAAGAGAAGATGGGATAGTGGACATTTCTGTTTGAGGACTGAGTATACTCTAAATGGCTTTCCATCATGCAGTACTGAGCGATTGGATTTATCATACATTGCTTTGAATATTGCAAACAGTTTATGCAGTACTCTTTTTCGCTGGATGTTTTAGTCAAATCCTGTTTTGAAGTCGATGCACAGGAGGTACAGTGGTTTTCGCCATTCGCCAGACTGTTCGGTTATTGCGTGTAGAATGTTGGCTCAGTGTACGCAGCTCATTTTTTGGTCTAAAGCCTGCCTACCTATTTATCGCACATTGTTGCCTCGATTTTCTCGTTCAAGATATTGACCAATATTTTGTAGTTAATATCTTTCTTCATTTGTTGAAGCCGGCAAGGCAAGGAAGACTCTCTTGAGAATCTTCATGTTTCAGCCCATTATTTAGATTTGTGCTACTTGTGGAACGAAATTCTGGCATCCACTTGGAGTCAAGCTGTAATAGTGCCTTTACAAATATCAATTTCTGTTGGAGCTACTGGTGAGATTGTTATTGTTGCAGTTGTTGTTGTAGGATTGTTGATATACGAGTATCAGAAAATATGGAATATCGGTCATTTGATATTTTGAAATAAGCTATTTAATATATATCAATATGACAAGGAGATATCTGCCGCCGAACACATCCAGCGAACAGATTCAGCAAAGATTTCTGCACAGTACATGAGCTAATTAAGTGAAACCAATTCCACGGCTATTCAATTCACGTGTTTAAGAAACCGTTTTTACCCTTTATGCGTCGTCCTTTTTATTGTGCTTTTCCCCAACTTCTCCATATATTTTGACAGATTTTCTTCGGTTATTTGTATGTATATGAGTATTAGATTAATGAACAAGTATAACAAGGGGATCAAAACCAATGGATTTACGGAGAAAATTAACGTTTTAATAGTGATGGAAAATGAAAATACAAATGTCGGTATATCAGATGAAAAATATCGACATTCGCTGTATGTCCAACAAATATCGGACCTATATAATCGTAACGAAAACTAAAAATATCGATATATCCTATTTGCAGGTTCTTTTCCGTATTTGCAATAGATTTTCAAATAGATTCAAAACAATTTTTATTATGCTTATGCAAATTCAATCTAAAATTAATTACTTATATACACTAGATTTAACAACACTATTTTTACTGCACTAAATCTTCATTATCCACTGTCAAAATCCCTCAACGCAAAGCAACGCCATTGCGCACTAAATCAAGCTGAGCTAATGTAAAATATATGTTTACTCTATTCTTTTGTGCAAATTCACCGTGAAAATGCACAGACTAACTCCTGTCATGAATAAGTGATACACGCAAACACCATGCCACATGCATAGCATTCGACATAAGCAGCTATTTCAAGTCATGCTGCTGCTGCTGTTGAGTTGCAAAACCACCAAAGTAACTTCCGTGCTAAATTATTTTCATGCTAAATAATTTTGTACAAACATATTAAAACCGAAAAATTTGCAGCAGAGCGCGTTTCACTATCCAAAGCTATACAAAATGCAGGATCAGTTCAGAGAGCGAGGAAGGCTAAAACCAATGCGAAAGTGGTAATCAGGCGCGATGCAGCAACATTTTACGAGTCTGCTCTGCGTCTCAATGCACGCGCGAGCTCGTATCCTGTCTGAGACGCGTCTGTCTGGTAGCATGTCTATCTATCTATCTATCTGTCTGTCTAACTAACTAACTGCTTCCTGCAAATGTGTCGATTGGCGTTGGCGTTGACGATGCGAAGTCGTTGCACTCATCAGTAGCAGCAGCAGCAGCAGCAAAAGGACACTCACTCCAAATTCTCCATTGCATAGAATTTTATTTATCGCAGTGTTTAGACTTGCTACAAGGCATCAGCGTTGGTGGCGCCGCCAGCAAGCATTGCTGGCACTTTATGTTAATGCACTTAAATTCTGCAACTTATCTCGCTTTTGGGCGTTGGAATGTGTGCCTCGTCGTCACCGCTACTTGTGCTGATTCGCCGGTTTTTATTACCATGCATAATTTCATCGGCAAAAGTGTCGTGGGAACAACGGGCGCAAACGAATCGCCTTTATTTTCATGTTTCAGGCTACACAACGAATTGACAACTGACTGACTACTTTACTTTACTTTTCAAAAGGAGTTTTCTGAAGGAGTACTTCACTATACTTTCAAAATTTTCCAAGGTTGTCCGTCCGTCTATTGGTGTCTGCTGCTTTACACCATGAAAACGTTAACTTAATGCCGTCAAAACTAATGGTCCAATTCGAGTGTCGCGTCGCCGGCTGCAACTTTAATCCTTGCTACGTCCTTTGAAACTTACAAAACACACACTCTCTCTCTTTTGTTCGTTATTTTCGCTATGCATAGTAAAATTTTCCAGTTAATTTTACGTTCGACATTGACTCGAGCGTGCGCGCATTTGACAAATTAATATAGCTGCTCGGAAAAACTTAAAACTAAGCTTGCAACCGGAAAGCGAAAAACTTTAAAACTTGCATCCGTTTGTTGCTATTGCAGCCATTTCCTATGGTAGTAAATTAGTTTCTCGTGTCTTAGTCAGCAAGTTAAGCACCTGCGGTTTTGTGCGGTTAGCCGTTGAAATTTTAATTAGACGCCAGAATTTCATTATTTGCATAGCAACTGAAACTTGAAAGCAAAGAAACTAGGGGGAGTATTATTTTCTTCCATTCTATTTAACTCCAAATTGCACGCTTTCTTCATGTAGAAAAAGGGAATTGAACTTTATGAAATAGTAATAAAATAAAAATATACGATGGACATAAACAATAAAAAATGTTTTTCTTCACAACAAAATTATAACTACAAAAGCGAAAAACTCAAACTGCATACAACTCTTCTTAAATAAAAAGAACAGCAATTGAAAACCTTAGATTCATTGCAAACGAATCTTTGATACTCTTCGAAATGTTATGGTGACACAGTCCAAATTTTTCGGCACCGCCAAGTCTTCTTACTGACATTTCCATTTGAAAGTTTGACATATTTTAGCATAAACGTACGCAGCGCGTTTTGACGTAAGAGCACTATTTGGGTTGTTTACAGAGATTTATAAATTTAATTCCACTTTTGATCATGAAACCTCATCATTTGCCACTGTGGAACGCTAGTATAGCGAGTTTAACTGCGGAAGTCTTTCAATGAAGGACGAATTTCGTGAAAGTCGTCCAAAATTGAGATTCAGACATTCTGGAAAATTAGTGGGACCAGCATACATTCAATATTACACGAACTTTTGACCGCCAAGAAGATTTGTTAACATAGGATACCGCACAATTTGAAATTCTCACAAAAATGGGGAGTTGTACTGGTGCAAAAAATGCTTCATATGGTTCAAAACACGTATATGAAGAAAATTTCTTCACATAGGATAGCGTATACTTTGCAAATCGACCAAATAAAGGGCTCGCATTGGTACAAAAGAATGTTGAACAAATACAGACGCGGTAGATCAAACACGTATATAACATCGTAACAGGTGACGAATTATGGATCTTTGCATATGACCCCAAATCGCTTGAATATTTTGTACGTAAAACATTTTAACCATTTTTACACACAAAGTGTAGGTTAGAATTTGCAAGCAGTTTATGCAGTTACAAAGTCAAGATTTGCGGGGTATCGATGAATACGCACTCATACCTCAAAATACTTAAAACTTAGTTTTATCAATGAATTTTAGACATTTAGAGGCGATATAATTTTCTGTAACAGCAACGGATTATTTTTTTATCAATGTACACTTTTAAGGCAAACGGTCCAATTTCGACCACTGGGAGATACTCTAGTCCCGTTTTTCGGAGAAACTGGTCATGTCGCAACTGTTCCGTTAGAGCAACGTACCACGGTCAATTGTGACTGGCAGACAACTATTTCTTTGCAAAAAGTTTGCGGAGAATTTCGAAAAAAAACAACGAAATGGATCGCCCTGCACCAAGACAATGTCAGCTCCCCCACATCGGTACACACAAGTGAGTTTTTGAGCACTCAAACCATCAAATTGATGAGACATCCGCCTAACAGCCCTTAATTTATATCTAATGACTACTGGTGGATTTTAACCGAACCGGTAAACCGAATCGGTAATTTTTCTTTTTCTTAATTTGGCTGTCACTGTCATTGAGCGGGATGCAATAATTAGTCTATGTTTGATAGCTGCTTGTTTACGACGCGAAAAGTTTGTATGGCGATTTTTAACAAGGAACAAAAAATTGAACAACTAGTTTGCTTGAAATTTTGTATTTTCAATGGATTAACGGCATCGGAATCAATCAAAATGTTACAAAAGTGTTTTGAGGACTCTACTCTATCGAGAACGCAAGTATTTGAGTGGCATAAAGCATTCAGTGAGGGTCGTGAAATCGTAGTAAACTTGTCTCATGCAAGTCGTCCATCCACCTCTGTTAACGACAAAAAATCGACAAAAATCTTCCTGTTGGTATTAGAAAGATAGCAGACACACTCAACAACACATTTTGGTTGATGTTTTGGGTATGAAACGCGTCGCCGCCAGACTCGTACTAAAAGACCTAACTTTTATGCAAAAACAATATCGAGTAGAGGTCGCACAAGAGATGCTTGTCAACGTAGCTGATGACCCTACATTCATCAAACGCATCATTACTGGTGACGAGACGTGGGATTATGAATATGACGTCGAGAAACCGAAAAAACCACGTCAAAGTAGGTCGAAAATTAAGGTGATGCTGATCGTATTCTTCGACTACCGTGGTGTAATTCACCATGAATTCTATATAGCAATTCTTTGTAAACGGCCGGATTTGTGGGCAGACAATTCATGGATTTTTCACCACGACAATGCACCGTCACATTCCGGCTTGATTGTGACGGAGTTTTTGGCCAAACATGACAAAACAAAAGTCATCGCACAACCACCGTATTCACCAGATTTGACACCCTATGACTTTTTTCTGTTTCCCAAACTTAGGACATAAACAAAACTTGAGGACATAAAACAAAATTCGCTAAAGGAATTAAAGGCAATCCCGGACGAGGCGTATAACAAGTGTATGGAAAATTGGATTAACCGTTGGCATGCTTGTATTGACATAAAAGGAACCTATTTTGAAGGCGATAATAAAGATTTGTATTTGTATTTGTATTTGTATTTGCATAAAAATTTTGTTTTTTCAACCAGTCCTGGTCAATTTTGTTCAGATGGTATTTCATTTCCTAAAGTTTTCGCCATTAAAGTGGATAGATTTTTTCAAAATGGATACATTTATAATAATATTAATTAGAATAGTACTCTAACTTCTAACACTTCAACGCATCTAGCTCTCAACATATAACTATGCATTTTTTTTCATTTTTAGTGTTACAAACTATCAGACAAACTGATAATACACTTATTAAATATTTGTATAAAGCGTATTAAAAGAAATGTTTAAGCACAAAATATTTTTACAACTTTCGAAGACATTTTTACAGCTTTCACCAATAAGTTTGCTTGCAACATTTGCGAAAAGGAAACGAGTAAAAGCATACTACATAGTAAAGTCCAGGATATGAAGGCAATATTTGACCAACTGCTAAGTCGCATTCGAATCATAAAACCGAAAGTCATTTTCCACAGCAGCAGCAGCAGCATCGGCATCGGCATCAATGAGTCAAGGAGACGAAGTGTACATACATACAAGTCAAAGTCATTGCAGCCAATAATAATTCCAATTGTAATACAGTGACAATTTCTTTTGTAGCAGCCAACTCGACTTTGGCTTTTTAACGATGCGTCAAGATGGACCAGCACAGAACGAACCATAGTTAGAAGATGCCTTTTCTGATTTTTCTTTCGGTTTTATTTTTTTTTCGGCAACATCTAAAGTACAATGAACCAAAAACAAATGTTGTTGGTCAGCAGCAGCTAATAAAAAAATAAAGAAAAAAAATAAAAGAAAAAAAGAGCGAAATATTTTTATTGCCGCTGTTGAAGCACTTGCATGCTAAGCGCAATTGTTGCAACTACAAAGTTCTTCTTCTTCTTCTTCTTGTTGTTGTTGTTTTTGTTGTTGCTTGCAACTTCTTGAACGTTTTTACGATTGTCTCTAGAATGCACTCAGCGCCGCACTTCATGCACTGCCACGTCTTGAGTATGGTAGTTTATTTTTAATGCAATATAGACGTCGTAGTTGATGTAGTTATTAAAGTAATGGAATTAAAAAATTTAATAAAAAATCACCAGTATATACGAAAGCGCCGAGAAATAGTAAGTATAAATTTTGTATTGCGTTTAGCATGTTGTTTTTAGAAGCAAATGTGGCTAGTTATTATACAAGAATCGATTAATAATTCGAGGTTCGGGTTTTGGCACATTCAAATGATATCTTTTACGGAACACATTTTTACGTGTGTAGAGTTTTTTGGGTATAGAAGAATACAAATCTTACTCTCTCTCTCTGGTGAGAGAACTTGAAGCAATTTACTTCATATTTCATACTCCAAATTTTGTGCGACCATACCCTTCCACTATTTATTATTTGGAACATGAGAGGAAACTGGTTTCTTGACAGTTCCATCTAAAATTAGCAGTAATCACCTTGAAGGAGTTTTGTCGGGTTGGTAAAATTGCTTCGCAAGAAAGAAGAACCATGATGACCATGGCCTTTGGAGTCAATGCTGCCTGTATTTCAATTCCAACCATCGCATTATGGTTGGTATCCCGCCAGAAGATGCTGCGCACGAAGAGATGACCACGAATTAATCTATCTTCCATTTAACCGATATTGGTGCAGTTTGGGAAGTATATACGCCAAAAAATCGAATCGTCGAAGATATTCGTTAACTTTTATTGATATTGTGTGTTTTTCGTTAATTTTTACACTCTGTAAAAAAATTATTTGTTGCAGGGAAGATTGGGTACCGAAGGAAGCCTCGGAGACTCCATAAAGTATATACCTGATCAAGACGTGTCGATACAGACATGTCTGTTGGTCCGTATGTCTGTCTGAGAGAAAAGTTATACGTCTAGAAAAAACTTACTTAGTTAAACTATACACTGCTAACTTGAGAGTAACTTGAAATTTCATAGCTCGCAACCTTTTTACCACAGTGCTAAAGAGAAACATATTCAGTTGTAAACGTATTTTTTATGCCTTGATTTGGCTCATACTCGTAAATTTAATAGAATTTGTAAAATAATTTGTAGAAAGCAAAACTTGGGAGCTTAGAAATTTAGAACAAATTTTGGTTACCACACAAAGAATACGGCCAATATGCTCAAAATTCACGTTTTTTTAAGGTGAACCAGTTGTAAAATTCAACTGTAGTTTAACAAGTAGTATCATTTCTAAAAACCAAGCTATTTTTGTAATTTTATTCATTCAAGAATAAATTCTAAATTTCAGAAAACAAATTTTTGTCGCAGTGTATAAGACCGGAAATAAAACCGAAACTGGAACCGTTAACAGTTAACCAAAATTAACCGATTTAAATTGAGAACCGAAACCGAAACCGTTATTTAAAATTTTTTTAAAACCGGAAACCTTTACCGAAATAAAATCAAGGAACCGTACCGAAACCGAAACATTTATACCAGTGTAGTTTTGGTTCCCACTTTAATTGCTGATACCATAATGACAATAAACGTAGTGGCAATATTTACGCAGTTTTTCAAAAGCCATTTTAGCTGCCTTGGTAAAAAACTTCACACGCCGGCCATAAGCTACATAATACTAGAATAGAAGTTAATGAAGCCACCAATTGATTGTTGTACTCGTTGGAGCTCGACCTATTGTATATGATGCTGGACTATCTGCTGGAGAGAGAAGCACGTGGATGAATTCTGCGTCAACTTTGCAGTAGCAAATACTGATATTACTAGAGAAAAAAAAGTCAGAGATACTATTAATGAAATTGTTTGCGACTCGACAATGACTAAACTTCAAAGTTAGCTTCATTGACAAATTCAAATTGCTAAAAAAAACTACTGCTTAGCTAAAATTTTAGTCTCTGAATTTGAAAAACGTGTCTATTCTAGAATAGTGTCTTTTTATGTGCAATATTTTTAGACCCCCGATGTAATATAAAGCTGACTTTTGAACAGGAAAATATTTGTATAGCATCTTTGACAGATTTATATTCCAGAGTTTTATTCGTTGCTGAAAAAGTGCAACTACTTGAAGAAAGTAGTGTTAGCTCAAGTAACTAATCTGGAGCTGGAGACGAACTCGATGCATACATGATATGTTTAATAAGAATCGTAAAGATACAAAAAGTAATGTATAATCAAATTATAATCATTATCGTCAATTAAGGTATTTCCCAGCATACAAAAAGAAAATGTACTGAAATGCTGGTTAGAAACTTTCCAAGAACTATTTGTCTAAAGTTAGTGTCAACTACGCAGCAAGTAAGCGTACAGCTTTTGTTTTCAGGCGTCAAGTTTTAATAGATCTGTTTTTAATATTGACCGGTACCGGTACCGTACCAGTATACCGAAACTAAAATCCAAGAACCGTACCGAAACCGAATACCGAAGTAAATTCGAACCGGTACTGAACTTAGAAGCAGGTAAATGACTTTTAAATGCTGGCTGTCATAAAAACTGATAAAGTTTTATTACAACCAAGCGAACAAATAAACAAATATACACATAATCAGCGCCAAAAACGCCAAGATAGTAACACAACTTACTAGATAAAGTCTTGAGCATAATTTAATAAGCAAAACAAAACAAAAAATGGAATTATCAAAATGCTTTCATAATTATATTAAATCTCAAGCACGCCTTCTGGCATTAACTCGTTGACGAAAATAGCCAGATTGAAGGACAATGCTGACCAATTCATTTATGTTTCAAAAAAGCTAATTAGCAACTAAAGTGAAATTATATTTCACACAAGCAACGGAGAACGAACTGCTTCCAACCTTCAACCAAAATAAAAGGTAAAACAATGACTTAAATGAGAGTGTCTCAGACAGCGTAGAGCTGATGTTGCGACGCTGGAATAGTGTCCAACACGGTGTGATAAAACTAATTAAGTGCAGCAAAGCAGCAGCAGCACCAGCACTAGCAGGCAACAAACAAAAACAAAGTAAAAATCATTCCGAGTGACAACTTAGTTTTGATGGGAGACGTTAATATAACGCGATGCGTCCTTAAGGATATCTACGAAATTGCTCATTCCTTGCAGCAGCAACAGCGACAGACAAATCTTGTTTCAACGTCTGCTTTATGCTTCGCCGGCATTAGCCAATAGCGTAACATTTTAATTTGTACATTAAAGTAATTAGTTTAACATTAGTTTGTGTAGTTTTAATATTAAAAAATAAAAAAATGAGAGACAGACGATCCAGACACAGAGAGTAGAGAGACAACAAACTATTTAAAATGCAGACATTTGTCTGCTAATTATAACATATTTAAACATGTCCGCATAATATATGAAATTTAATTTAACTTTATCTTGTTCTACGAACACTTACCGCTTTTAAATGTTGCCATAAGGCGTTCTGAATCGCCGCCATGATGACAGGCGAATAGTGATTTTTCGAGTAGATCATTTGGCGTATAGCCGAGCAAATTGTACATTCTGTAATGATGAAGAAAACGTACTTATCAATATTGTAAAAAACCAAATCTGTATTACAAATAGTACTTACTTGTCATCCACATAGGTAAATTTCATGTCAAGCGCATGTTTAGTCAAAAATGTGCTCGTACCCAATGGAATTTCAATATTCGATGGATGCGGTATGGGGCGTCCAATGGCCACAAGTACACGATCGCCTTTGGTATTGACAACAAGGTGACCAGTTATATGCATAACCTAATAAAAATTGTGTAAATTCAAGTGTTAAGAGACTATGATATTTAAAACTTTTAAGTGACATAGGACGATATATCCTATGACTTGATTTAATGTAGGTTTACAATTGGAACTATATGTATATACTAGTATCAATATGGTTGGCACTTGAACTTGCGCCAATCACAACAACTAAAAACAGAGAGTCTGTCGCCAAAATACTTGCTAAACGCATACATAATAAAACTAACCATCTCTTAACTCTTATACACTTGCAGAGTCTTATCAACTTGTAACTGGTTCCTCGCATGGTAACGTTGTATGATTCATTCGTTTTGTGAGTGACGATTGTTTAGGCCATTTACATCCAAAATATTCAACCGATTTTGATAAGAAAATAGATTATGAACATCTTTACATGAACATGAATACCTTTCAAATAAGATATTTTTTTTTTTTTTTTGTAAATAAAATCGTCACAAAAATCAAATTCTCTGCAAAATATTATTTCGCAACTTTATTTTAAAATCTTACAAAAATGGCTTGGAATTTATATTGCTAACAAGAATTATTGTTATAAGGTCACAGACCCTGAGTCGTTGCCGTAATATATACCTACATTATCTCATCCAGCTTCACCAACATAATAAAGACTACATAAGTCAGACTTTGACTCTGGTGATGCTCCAGATAACTATATTGTGAAGAGCTAACGACTGGACAATCTTATAACTGATGCTATGAAGACTTCTCGTCCTCTATTCAATATGCATGTACTGTAATACAAATGTCCTACAAGTGATTTTTAAGTATACAATGTCCAACTAAAAACCCTGAGATATAATTTTCTATGCGTTTTTCTGCAGCCCAATGCTGTTACTACTGTAAGGAGCTAACGCTGTCTGATATCTCCAAAAGTTTTGAAAGAATTCGACTTTCGATTTATTTTCTTTTCCTTTTCACCAAGATTCTAAGTGTTCCTGATTCCAGTTTGTAAAAATGGTCATTATGCGTAACTTATTTATAAGCATAAGTTTTCTCGCTAACTCTTCTGCGTCCTCGTTACCTAATACACCCAATGTTGCGTGGAATTGATCTATGCTGCAGTGAAATACTTCAGATACATGTCGATTAAATAGGATACATGGGATTTAAATAGGAGCTACCTCAATAAGTGGGCGGTACACGTGCAGTAGATGTGTATAAAGCGACCATCTATAAGATGCCAAAATATCGAATTTCAAGTTGATATTGACGTTTTTCATACAAATGCATAAAAGTGAGCTGTGGGTTTGTATAGGAGTACCTCAAAAATTGGGCGACACACGCCCATTTGTACATGTATATGAATTTGCTGTACACTAAGATCCACCAAATCGAATTTCAAGTTAATTGATTTAAATAAATAAGTTTATCATACAAAAACACAAAAGTGGGCAGTGGGTTTGTATGGAGGCTATCCCAAAAAGTGGGCTGGTCCTATCCATTAATGTATATGTTAAGCGTCCATTCACTAAAAGCTACTAAATCAATTATTATCTTAATATTGACTACAATAAAAAAGTTTTTTATACAAAAAAACAAAAGTGGGCGGTGGGTTTGTATGGGGCAACCCCAAAAAGTGGACGTGGCGGGTCAATCTTGATACTCAATTTAGCTGCAGCAAAAATAAGTATATGTGCAAATTTTCCACTGGATAGCATACAAATTAGATGGACAGACAGACGGATGTGGCTATATCGACTCGTCTCGTCGAGCTGATCTAGAATATATATTCTTTATGGGGTCTACGATGCCTCCTTTAATGCGTTACAAACTTTCAGACAAACCTAATCTTACAATAACTTTACGTTAATCTTACATTAATACTGTATTTGATATATCTTCTCTAAATCAGTTTTCAAGACTATTCACACAGAGATTGGATAGTCTTCCAATCTCTGTGTGAATAGTATAAAAACCACTCAGATTATCTGTTGTAAAATTTAACTAACCAGATCTTGAAAACTGAAGTGTTTTAGAGAAGATAGATCAAATACAGTATTAATGTAAGATTAACGTAAAGTTATTGTAAGATTAGGTTTTTCAAACAAAAACTCATATATGTAGGGTAGGTTTGATTGCGGATGTGGGGATGTCACTTTCGATTTATATAATTCATCGAATATGTGGCATTTTAAAAGTTCAAATATCTAACATTTATGGTACGATCATTTACAGTCTCTCGGATATATGCATTCATATAGACAGAGGTAAAGACGGACAAATGGACAAGGCTATATTGAATCGAGTTTTGATGCTGATCAAAAATTATTTTTACTTAATGGGGTTTGGCTTCTTTAAGCTGTTACGTGCATTTGCACAAACTTAATATACTCATTATATTCTACTTACAAGGCGTACAATGATTGATTAGTTTTCGACGTACAACTTGTCTTTATAAATTTTTTAAATTTCTAATCAGACGAGACTCGTATACACGTAAACGAAGAGACAAATATGGTTAAACACGGACTAGTTTTTATGGAACAAAATGCCTTGCATTGTTTATTCTTACATCGAGAATTTAAGACCCAATTTGGGTATGGACGTTTTTAGTAGGTGTACTCTGCCTTTTTTCATGTTTTTCTGATACTATCAAAACGGGCGTAAAGTATCAGAGTGTTCTTTACCTATTTTACCTTACTAACTCGATACTTGGGACAGAAACATTTTACGAAGCAAACTTATTTGATCTTGAATATTTTTTCGTCGTTAGTCTAAACATATTTAGCTCTTCTCTTTTTAAAGCTAGTTATCAAATGAACGTCTGACTATTATTATTATTTATGTAGGACTTGTAAACCTGCGTCCTAAAATATATATGTTTTGTCAATCTTACTTAAGTGTCCTGCTTCAGTCCAATCAGCTGAATAAATCTTATTACTTTCCAAGGATCTAACCTTTTCAGTTGTTCTTCAACGGCAAAGTGGCCTAAGACGCGTTTCCTCAGTTGACTGCGTCCCGTTAGTATTCCTGTCAGTAGTATTTGTTAGTTTCTACCTAGTTGGAGTATTGTTTTCGGTCTGCGCGCGTCGTGGGAATACTCTTGCTTTCCTTAGACCTCGACTTATGCACAAGATCTGTTTCTCTGTCAGTTCTATTTGTTTCATTGGGGATGTAGTATGTCTTTCAATGCTTTGATCCTACCATTGGCGTTACCGCTCCCTTTCTGGCAAGCCTATAGACTTCCTTATTTCCTAATATATTGGTGTATCCCGACACACATAGCAGTTAAACTCTATTGTGTTTGCCGAGTTAATAACCGATGTAGAAAGTCTATCTAAACGACTCTTACCTATCTAGATATGTTAAAGCTTAACGCCATATTTACTGTCAATGCCTATAAGACTTAGTATTGCCTATGCAATAAATATACATTTAACAAAGGAGCTCCACGCCAACTATACCTTATACGATGCGCTCTTAATATTAATGCTACGTCCGCGACTAGTTAGTGTGCATTTCAAACGCACAAACAGATCTCGATGATGCGTAGCAATGCCGTCTTCCAGCAAATTTTCATCTTTAACTTTATCAGTAATGCCATTGCGTTTAATATTCAGCGCCTCCTTTAACTCAGCATGATCGCATTGATGACTGTATTCCCAGATTTGTTGTCCCAGTATATCAATCTGCAAAATTAAAATAATCACTTTTAGTATTTAATTACAACTATTTATCAAGTGAATAGATTTTGCAAACCTTTGTTAGGCCCAAATACTCGACAATATTCTCCGAAGCATAAGTTATATCGCCATCATTTGATAGTATAAGCAAAAAACCATCCATTGTTTGTTTCAGCAATTGACTTGCCTCGACGCACTTAAGCAAATCAACATCATCATCGGTATGTTCCACTTTAAGTTTCAACAACTGATCAGCGACAGCAGTAGAAGTATTAGCATCATCCGTAATATTTTCTGTAATAGTAGAATTCAATTCGCCAGTGAACTCCTTCAATTTGGGAACTGTAATAAATAAAACAAATAAAAAGTTGTATCTCACATGAATGAAAAATTGAGTTTTGTAAGCATTTTACTTACACAATTGCAACATTTCCCGTATCTTTAAATAGGCTATGGCAATACGCATTACGGAAGCCTTATCCAGCGCACTGACATCGTCTTGGTAAAGTGGCAGCGCCTGCGCCAGTTCAGTAAAGATTTCAGTTTCTTTGGAGCGGCGATCGCGTGCAGCATGACGTGATTTTTCCTTGCGTTTTTCATTGTTCCTGCAAAGAATAAATGGAGAAAATTTAAAATTTTTGTATTTATATTGCGTTTTGAGCAATATACAAAAAAAATAGGCATGCACGCATCTTCGATGTTAGATAAGTTCATGTTAAACTAAGACACTGGAACACTCTGGACGTCAATATTTACAATGAACCGAACTTTTCTAAAACTGTTAAGCAACATCATGAAAGCATCGACACAGCGTTCCAAACAAGAGCGAAAGTGAAATTTTTAGCAAATTTGCGTCACAACAATAATGACGCTTGCGGAGAAAAGTTGCTGTCGCCGGTGATCACGTAGGCCGCTGACCAAGCAACAGTTGCCATCGCCACCAATGCCGACGCGGACGTCGCTTAATTGTCTTCTGTGCAAGCCCGGCGGTATGGTGTAAGACATATGAAACACAATAGCTGCTCACAAATAAATTTATTTAATAAAATTGCGCGAATATTTTATTTTTCAGCTTCGCCCATTTTATTGCACGCGAATTGTAATTAATTGAATACGAGATTCGCTGTATATAGTGTTTAAATGAGTCTAACAAGTGACGGCAACGGTTGTAGTGGGCGTGAGAATGCACGCCACGAGCTAAAGTAAAGCTCTAAGTTAGCGCATGAAAAATGCGTAAATTTCCAAAAAAAAAAAATTGACTACTCGCGCACTCATTTTAAATTGATCGAGAGCAATTTTTCAATTCAATAAATCTTTATAACAACATATCGGACTCAGTTCATGGCAGGCAGCCAGCCAGTCATGAATAGAAGTGATATTATTGAGGTAGCCGTTTATATTATACCCTTCACACAAAATAATTTTTACTAATGTTCGGCTTGTGGTTTAAATTCAACCAATATAGCGACAATACAAAACAGTTCGGTACCATTTGATAATATCTGAGAGCGTTAAATATGACCAACATATTGGAATTTGTAATTTTTGTTGTAATTTTTTAACAAATTGAGAGAGCTGAGAGAGGGAGAAAGCTGAAAGAGCTCAGGTCATTGTGAATGGTCGACTGCGTTATCTGGTAGAACCAAAGCTTTACTATTCTTCACATACTTCTAAAAAATTACCATAAAGCCTTCATTCCGTGTTTCAATTGGTTCGCTCAACATAAAAGCAAGTTCTACCACAAAAAACTAAAAATAATCCGGTTGGTATGTATGGGGACTACACATAAAAGGGGGTCGATCACTTTATAGTAAGCTCTGCGACCTTTGCAGATGCACTGACAGTAGTCTCCATCTATAACACTTCATCCAGTCCTGCCGCTTTACAGAAAGCAACGAAGATTTTTGGGTTCTGTTCATGAACGGCCTTCCCTGTTACTTTGGAATTCCCAAGATGTTTGAGCCTGGTCAATATCAAGGCTGGGAAATCTTCTAGGATGTGTTTCGATGTTTCCTCATCTTCTAAACAAAATCTACAGATGCTGTCACTTTCGATACAAATATTACATAAAATGGCAATGTCCAATATGAAAACCTGAAATCATTCTCAGAGTGTTCTTCTTGAGTCCATTACAGAGTTCATATTTTAAGTTGCTATAGGAGCGTATCAGTAGTTTTCCGTGTATTATGTCCTCGCAGTTCACTAAATACATATATCTGTATTTGTTCTCTTGCTCCTCTGAGTGGAACATTAAATGGAGTGGTGGCTCCCATCGTGCAAGGATACCTACCTCTTCATTCCCAGGTATACACGGGTGAGCATGTGTCCAGTACAGTGTAAGATTGTTTAGTCTTTCTACGGTTAGTTTTTCTATGTTTTCTGATAGCCACCTAAATATATGATAATATTGTATTAAGGAGAAGTTTGTATTCTTCTAATTGAGAACTACTTTAAACAATTTCACGAAGTTATGCTTCATTCCAATGTTGTCAGAGTACAGCAACAACGGGCGGCCATATCATAAGATTTCTTACTCTATTACCTCTTTGTCTCTCTTTCCTTAGAATAGCTCTATCTGCCTTTTGTTGGATATGAAAATGCAATTGCATTAGATTCTAAAGTACTTCTATGCGGCGCTAGAACAGATTTCCATGGCTTCTGTTAAGGTTAAGCATGCTAATCGCTGTATCTTATTCACTTGTTTGTTGGCTGTTAGTTTAGCCCTGTTTTAACTTGTCTGTAACTTTGACCACATCCATCTCAGTATTTTGGGAGTGCGCCATCAGTTTTTCTCAGCGATGAGTCTATATGTCATCATTGCCATTGTGGGTTTATTCTCGATATAGTCAACGTAATGTTTCCAAGAGGCACATTATCGAAAATCACACCAAGCTATTTGATCTTCCTTGAGAATTCTATCAGCATACCACACACTCGGACTGTTTGGAGTGATTTTAACTTATACTGCGTAATGGAAGGATCAATTGTAGTTTTACCTGGGTCGATACTTAGTTCTGTTTCGTGCAACAGGATTGTGTGCTCTTTGATGTGCAACTGTTTGCTCTATAGATAATCAATTCTTCTTTTGGGAATTTTTCGATAGTTTTTACAGCAAGGATTGGATAGGTGTGATATAATCAACCACGAGTTTAATAGTTGAACTTTTTTAAAGTCCAATAACAACTTCTGTATGGGATGTGTTGGCAAAGGCATCTTCAATGCTCATTAAAGCGCAAAAGCTATAGCATTCAGCAGAAGAAGTATCCTTACTATATATACACAGACCGGTGATGGAGCTAATCAAGAATATGTTTACTTCGTTGGATCTCTGATGCTTCATTTTATGCGTTACATTCTTCGTAACAAAACTACAATACTATTCACGCTACGTGTGAAGAGCATAAATATTCACATTTTATTATCAGAGAGAACGAAATAATCGTTTTGTTTCTGTCACAGACACACAAAGCAAAGCAGATGACCAGAGTTGTTAACATTTGCTGATAAAATGGCAAAAATGTGTTCAAGAACAAATTTCATATCTCTAGATATACCAAACTGATCGCAAAATTCACTTCATTTTTAGTATAAGTATAGCAAAATCAAACTTATGATTAAGATTATGTCTTACATCTTGGAAGTTATTTGAACAAATTTTATTAAATTCTCGCCCATATCTTTTGACCGTGTTAAACGATCGGACTATTAGAGTTGATTTCTTAAATTAAAAAGCGATATCTATAGAATTATGGAACGGGAAGGAAATTTATAATACAATCTTTATTAGCTGCCTTTTATAGTCTCCGGAATATAGAATATGGAGCTTACGGGTGACTAGTTTCGCTCCTCTCGTCGTGCTGTTTATAAATGTACAATATCTACTATATGGGTACATTGGTATCTTCGACCAAAGTTATAACCGTATAAACGCTTTAAATATAAATTGGTTGCAGGGTATACAAATTCACACTTTTTAATTGTCGTGCATATCTAAATGTGCGTCTGTCTGTCAGTTGGGCCGTTTATGTTTCCAAGTGTGCACACACGTGTCATCGTTTGATATATAATATTTTAAGTTTATGACTTATAAAGATTAATCACTGTGGCAGCTGAAAACCACGCGTTCCATTTAAGTCGCCCCATCCATGAACTCATTTACGTTTTTGATAAAAAAAATCATTATTAAAGTCAATATAAGGTTGAAATGCAATGTGGTGCCTTTTTATGGTCAGCCGCTTGACATACATAGACTAATGGGCGTGACCCGCCCACTATTTGGGATAGCTCTCATACAAACCTATGGACCACTTTCGACTTTTTGTAAGAAAAACTTTTTATTAAAGTCAATATTAGGTTGAAATACGATATGGTGTCTTTTAAGAGACAGCCGTTTAACATACATAGACAATTCGGCGTGGCCCGCCCACTTTTTGAGGTAGCCCCCATACAAACCCACTGTGCAATTTTGTGTTTTTTATGAAAAAATCCTTCATTTAGATCAATATTAGCTTGAAATTTGATTTTGTGGATACTAATGGACAACCGCTTCATATACATATACAAATGAGAGCGTCCCGCCCACTTTTTGAGGTAGTCCCATATAAACCCACAGTTCACTTTTATGCATTTGTATGGAAAACGTCAATATCAACTTGAAATTCGATATGGCGACATATTACACATCTACCACATCTACTAGTGAGCGTGTACCACCCACTTTTTGGGATAGCCCCTATTTAAACCACCACATTTATGTATTACAATACTATTTAAAATTTTCTGTGAATGGTATTAGAGCTTCGGTTCAACCGAAGTTAACGTTTTTTCTTGTTTTTATTTAAAACTAAAAATACCCCCTTTTGTGCGGACCATCGGTCAAAACACCTCTCTTAACCGAACAAACACTGTTCAGAAATAAAGAAGAACAAAATGTGAGTATATATTCAGGAATCCCACCGTAAAACTGGTAATATTCCCAGCTTATATTGGTCTGGTATCTGGACCTATAGGGCATATCTTATTAGGATTAACGTAAGAGTAAGAGTAACAAAACAGGTTTGTATGAGGATGATGCGGCTTTCAGATTGAGAGGGAATAGGAAAGTTTAAACATCCAGCGTTTAAATCTCCAAGATCACAAACGTACGGTTCGACGGAAGATCCCTATATAGATTCGAATTTTGATGCTGAACAAGAATATATACCTCATGGTGTCTGTCACTCTCTTTACACACATTTCCGATTGAGATTATGCATTTCATAGTTGTACCAATTCTTAATGAAATCAAATCGCAAAGTACTTCTAAAAGTAATAAGACGGACCATTTTAATGAAATTCGCAAAATCTTGCTTTATCGCATATAATATAAATTTAAAATGTAAATATTTTAAAAAAGGGAGCACTACTGTCCCCCGGACAAAAATTGGTTTGCAGTGACAGTTCGCCCATTAGATTTTTCATTGTATTGTGCTATCACTGGATATACTCATTCAACTCACTCAGTTATGTTGAAGTGGATCAACATCGATTTAAACATGACATACAAATACATAAGTACGGAAGTTAAATAAACCAATATGTTTGGAAAAAGGTAAATTTAAATTTTCCTCTTAAGCATTGCCCAAACACTCGTTTGGAAAATGTTTACAAAAATCTGTAGTAATCTTCTCATTTAACACCGAAGATATACTTGTAACGAAAACAAAATGTTTCAACTAGTTTTAAGTTGTAGTGAACTTGGCTCGATGCGAAAAAACAGCAAACTTAATGAAAAAAAAACAAAGTAAAACAGCAAAAGAAACAGCGCAGTCTTTTGATTCATTTATTTTTCAACAGTGCTTGCATCGTTCATTTCTTTCACGCTTTAGCTGCCACGCCGTTGGCACTCTACATATTGACACATTTGTATGTTCATCACTTATAGGAGGGCGATTTAATAAGTCAGTTACATTTTGTATTTCGAATTATATTGATTTGAGGATAGTCGCTCGAATTTTCGAATTATATTGATTAGAGGGTAATGCCTCAAGTGCCCAATCTGCATCATTAAGTTTGTGTTTGACAGATATTAAAAACAGACATGAAAGACAGATAGACAGAAAGCAACTTGGTGACGAAATTGACCTCAAAATGTGTGCTAACTTCGAAGTAAAGACGCAATTGCTCAATACTTTTACAATAGTATATTAATATATGGTAAATGACAACAATGGTGCATTTAAAGTTACTACCCGGAAAATTCAAAGAAGGTACTGACTTATCAAGCTGCCCTCGTATATACTAGAGTACAAACCATCAAATTCTACATAAACATTTTTAGAAAAAGAATGGATATCACAGGGGAGAAAGAGTGTACACCAACATTTCGCTCGTTTACTCTCACTTGTACTTATTAGAACTTGAAATCTTCATAACCATTTGGTTTTTGAAATATATTTCGAATGATGATTCTAATGGAACTATGTGATACGTATAGTGACATAAACTAGATCAACATAGAATATTTTATGGAGATAAGTTACGAAGAAAACAAATTTAACACATTTAACTATAATAGTATACTTTAAATTTTTGTTAGAAAGTTAGATAGCAGAATTAGCACAATTTTTTTTTACACTTTATATGAAGAAGATATGCAAGATTTTAAATATGTCCAAACTTGAAGGACTAGAAAAACAAAACGAGAAAAAGTCAATAACCGAAAAAATGAATGAAATAAAGACGAAAGCACTACTTCAGTTTATTTCACTAATTACAATGAACAAATCATTTGAACTAAATCACTCATTAGGAAAAACAAAATGGTGTTCCGAAAATAACAAGAAATTTATTTCAAAGTGAAGGTTTGAATGACTAAAATGACTGTAATAATGTAATTAAATCGAAATCAATAAAAAAATCAATATGAATAAAAGGAACGGATGAACGATAATTTTTGAACTACACGGTTTGATCAAGAAGTAACCGAACTTTTAAATTATAATATAAAACAAGAACGGTATTATGTTTCAAAGCTAATATTTATTCTAATAAATATTAATAAACTGGCTTTTTGGATAATTTTCGGTTATTTTCAGATATACTTTGTATATAAGTACGATAGTTTTGTACTACATTTAACAACTTAAATTCATCAGAACAAAATAGTACTGCTTATAAAGTCAATTAGTAAATATTCATATACATATTATGTATTTATATTTATTTATATCGCTCTCTACGTGATTTTCTACAGCTAAGAAAATCAAATACATCACATGTGATAAATAATTATGTCAACTAGATAATATATAATACATATATATATATTTCAATCTATCATCAAGCGCACAAAATAATATACATATTATACGCCCCAAAGAAACCCCCACACATGCATGTATAGGGCATATGATACTACTAGTCAGATTTTGCACGTAAAATGTCAAATAAAACCAAAATTCGTGAAATTTTCGAGCATCGCAAAAAAAAATTAAAAGGAAAAAGTCATGTGAGATTAATGAGCGAAAAATAACTACAGCAAAAAGCACTTTTATTAATAAAAACAAAAAAAAAACAAGCAATTAAATAAAAAAATATCTGAAGATTAGAAAAGCGATCGCAAAAACAAATAATACAAATAAACAATTCTGTCTATATTATGTATATGCAGCATATGAATGCTGAAATGTTCTAATCACTGCGGACGGTATTCCATGCAAGTGACGAAAGCCCACCTCAGTGTGGCTGCTGCACGAGCGCGAAGTTTTTACTGGTAAGTCCGATCGAAACGTGTTACATACCATTAAAAAGGTCTTGAAACATACTTTCAGAAAATGTTATAATATCGGATCACCCCAGTCCGAAATATAGGGGGTTGAAAAATACGCACCCTTAGAGGTATTGGGGCTCGTGGAGGAGCTATCACAAACTTATTTTTTATTTATTCTTGACGCCGATACGAGTCCAACGATTGTTTTTGTATGCATTCATATGTATACAGATATGCATGCAAGTACAAATCGCCAATACAAAAAAAATTGGTTATTTAATCTCGCACATTTATTGCCATAAATTGATATGTATTTATTCTAAAAAAAAAAATGTCTGTTTTTTATACCCGGTACCGGGTATAAAAAGGTAAACGGGAATATTAATTATGTGGAAATCTATTTAACAGGCAGAATGAGAAGTGGTAGATCCCATTATGTATATATATTCTGCATCAGCATGCGAAGACAAGTTTATATAGTTCTGTCTGCCGTCTGCCCGTCCGACAATCTCCTTGATCGAAAATATCTCGTAGACTATAAGAGATAGAGACTTCAAATATGAATATTTAGACTCTCCTTTTCAATCTACAGATAAAGTGTATTAAAAGAACATTTTAAGGGACAGCCAGCCGCTATACAAATATGGCCCCACTTTTAAGTTTTGAAATAAAAAATAAGGTTTTTTTTTAATGAATTTATTGTAATTTTTTTTTTTCAATTCAATTAAAATATCCCACATATATTCTGAAGGGACAAATTAAAAATATAGTCCCACACAAATCTATAGCTCATATAAGAAGCCTTAAGCAAGGTTTAGGTTTAATATAAAGTTTTATTCAAGCATTTTATTTATCTACTCTATTAAAATGCCTGATATCAAATAAAAAAAACCTCTTGATGAGGTAAAAATCAAGTGACGAAAGCATACTTGCAGCACACAAAACTACTGATATAAATCTTGTGACGATATATTTATATTTTTCATTTGTATGGTTGGAATCGATTGTAATTGAGCTTTCGTCTTTTTGCGAAGAAAAGTTGTTCATACAAAATCCGAAAAGTTGGAGTTTGGTTTATATGAGTGCTATTTTAGGTCGATATATTGTACTAAAAACAGAACGACTAGTTATTATTCATACAGACAGGGGATAGACAGACGGACATGGCTAGTTCGATTCGTTTCGTCGAGTTGATCAAGAATAAATCTACTTTTTCGAAGACCATCCTTCAATGCGTGCGAACTCCGTGACAATATTAGAATACTACTCACACTACGTGTGAAGAGTATGAAAAGAAAAAGAAAATTCGTCCTTATATTTTAACCATTTGTGACGATCGCTTCTGAACTTCTACCGACATCGGATTCGTGTTCAAGGACTCCAAAATTTCCAAAGAAAAGTGTTGCGAAAAATAATGTATTTCATAAATTGATATGACAAATCATAAATCTAATGTGACCTATATGTCCCAATGGTCGTCAACGGTATACATGAATGCGACTATTTTCGCAGGTTGGCAGTACGCGAACGCATTTTTTACGATGACGACCATTAGGACGTCAGATTGGGTGGTCGCGTAGTTGGTCGAAGTGGACAATCCTTTTCTTTTCTTTTCTTTTCTTTTTTTCTTTTTTTTTTTTTGGAGTGAGGAAGGTTGCCGGCAACTTCAAAAAACTTTGGACCTGTAGCTTCTCTACCCACCTCCAAAATATTGTATCAAGAAGAAGGAGGAGCAAAAATGTTTTTTTTTTTGACTTTTTGGTGATCTGGTAGGCAAAGGATAAATCTGTCCTTAAAAATTATGTACGTACTTTCTGACAGCCACATTCATTCCCTATTAAATGATACCTTGTTGACGATAATCCATTCAATAGTTTTTTCAGTATAAATGCGAAGGTAATAGGGTCACCGGTGTACCAGTGATAGTCAAAGGATAAAAGGGTGGTGCCACACCCATTTTAGTTTCCCTGTATAGAAGGAAGCACACACATGTCAAAAGAGTCTATGTGAAAGGTTTCTTTCAGATCGGTTGGAAAATAAATATTTGTATAAAATGATCACGAGCAGACGTACAAACACAATTTGATTTCTATATACATATAGCGTCATATACAATAGTATATACAAAAGTTCAATGACTGCACAACTTGTTAAATATTGTATATCAAAATGCATCACTATTTATATGGTACAAAGTATAAACTAGTTTCGCAAACATTATACGTCAGCACTGCAGATAATATAAAAAGATAAATACTTAGACTACTGATTAGTAATGTCTACTGAGCTTGCTTAGCAACAGACAATCCAACTAACTAAAATTTATAAATCAAATCAGTCATTCAAATGGCCTTCAACTTTTATATTTGCGCTCAGCTTTACACATCAGCAGTAAACGGCTGGAACAATTTACAATGCCGCCAAATTTTCAAAGTAGTTTTGACTGCCACTCAAAAGAATATTAAATGTCTCACTCAAACAGGATAAGTTGTCAATGCAATTCTTTTTGATGAGTGCGCGCTCATTATTTAGCCATAAATTTATAAAAAATAAAAATCAATGTCTTCTTATCAAAATATACGCAAATTAGCGCCAATCACAGATACGCCAAAAAGCAGTTGAAATCGAAAGTAAAAATATAACTTAGTTAGATTTAACTACATAGATATGTCAAAATGTCAAATGATAAAACAAATAATTATCAACTAACTTAATTATTGAGGTCCGATAGCGGCCATAAACTAGCCTTATTAATTAATCAAATAAAAAAACCTCTTGACGAGGTAAAAATCAAGTGACGAAAGCATACTTGGAATACACAAAATTACTGATATAAAAATCGTTTGTAATATGTAATTATGCGTTCGTCATGTTGCGAAGTAGTGGTGAATTTTCAAGAAGATTCTTTGAGTAGAGAAATGAATTGATGTCCTAGTAAAAGAGCTGTATTTTATAGTTTAAAAAGTTTAGTGAGACTGTCGGACGGACAGACGGACAGGACTATATAAACTTGTCTTCGCATGCTGACGCAGAATATATATACATAATGGTATCTACCACTTCTCATTCTGTCTGTTAAATAGATTTCCACATAATTAATATTCCCGTTTACCTTTTTATACCCGGTACCGGGTATAAAAAATAGACATTTTGTTTTTGTATAAAAAATACATATCAATTTATGGCAATAAATGTACGAGATTTAATAACCAATCTTTTTTATTGGCGATTTGTACTTATACATACATACATATATATGTTATTTCTTGCATGCATATCTGTATACATATGAATACATACAAAAACAATCTAAAAATAAAAGTGTTATAATAAAATAAAAGACTATAACAGGTTTATGTTAGCGCTGAGTAACAGTAACAGCAGCTTAACAGTAACAGCCATTAGTATGACGCATTCGGAAAAATAACTAATTTTGCACACTCTGATATTTGCGATGTCATATCTCGGGTCACGGAATTTTCACAGAAAAGTATTATCACTTCAATTATCACTTCAAATATGAGCACGAAAATTTGGTTTGATTTTTCGGCAAAATCGCAAAATGTACGTTTCAAAATTTATTTTGACCTACATTTTATTAAGTAGATAGTGTACAGCACCATGCTAGCATTCATTTGAAGGTATTCAAAATACCTCTCCAACGAGCTATTACACGTTAACAAATATTAAGCCGTTTGGCAACAGTAACCAATTAAAATTAAAGCTTATTCTGAACTCTTCCCGCCAAAATCCGCCATTTTGAAAAAAGTTATAGAACAAAAGTTTCTTAATTTTTTGTGTACTAAAATTCTGTATTAATAAAATTTTGGTTTTCTAAAGGATTCAAACACACAAACTATTTCATTAAGTCGTTAAAAATTTCCAAAATTCATAACTTTTGAGTGGGTGGACCTACTTTTGCGATTTGGGCTCGTTGGACTCGTTTCGGCTTCAAGAATAAATAAAAAATAAGTTTGTGATAGCTCCTCCACGAGCCCCAATACCGCTAAGGGAGGGTATTTTTCAACCCCCTATATTTTATATGTTTTAACATAAGACCTTTTTAATGGTATGTAACACGTTTCGATCGGACTTACCAGTAAAAACTTCGATATTGCGCGTACAATATAGTGTTCGTACAGCAGCCCCACTGAGGTGGACAACCGTCCACTTGCGTGGACAACCGTCCACAGTGATAGTCAAATCGTTAGTTAAAATTTGTTATTTTTCAACTATAAAAACAAAATTTGCAATATTATCGCAAATTAGTTTCTAGCGCCCATTTATTGTTTTGTTGTTTATTTTCGAATAAAACTAATACATAATATATATCTGAATACGAGATAGAGGTACAAAATATTATAGAATTCATATCGCCTTTTTAATATTTGTTTGCTTTGCAATTATTGCATACTAATAACCCGTTTAAACAATCGTCAGCACGCCAAATCTGTTTAAGTAAACAAAATGCCAAAGACTTGTTAAATATTCAATAAACGATTCGTTGCACGTATTTATTATATATTTATTTGCGTTTCCGGTAGAAATCGTAAGCTGGACATTGTTTAGACACAGAAGTAAGTAAAAAAACTCAAAGCGGCAGCAATGTATCTAAGCGAATAAATGGATTACCAAAGGTAAAAATGAACAAGGTGATTTACCTATGTCTGTTTTAACCTTATATTAAATTATTTAGTTTTACTTTTTATACCATATACCCAAAGGGACAAGGATATAAGTTTATGCGAATGAATGTAACAGGCAGAAAGCGGCAATACAGACGATATAAATTATTTGTGTTCTTGAGTAGATTTAGCTATGTCCGTCTGTCCCTCCGTCCGTCAGACAGGATGTATGAGACAACAAATCTCAGGAGCTATAAGAGCTAGATACAGTTATATTCTCCTTGACCATACAAATTTATCTTATATTAAATTTTGTAGAAGCCACGCCCATAATACGGTCATTTGACCCGCATAAAAAAAAAATTGTTTCCTTTTTTGTTTATTTTACTATTCACACAGAGTTTGAATAGTATTATCAGTTTGTTTGAAAGTATGGAACGCATTAAAGGGGGCATCGTAGACCCCATATATTCTTGATCAACTCGACGAGACGAGTCGATCTAGCCAAGTCCGTATGTCTGTCCGTCTGTTGTTGCGCACTTTTTGAGGACTAATTTTTATGCTATCCAGCGGGAAATTTGCACATACACTTCTTTTTATTGCAGTCTTGTAGAGTATCAAGATTGACCCGCCACGCCCACTTTTTGTGTTAGCCCCTATACTTTTTGTATGAAAAACTTTCTTATTGTAGTCAATATCAACTTAATAAATGATATGATAGCTTCTAGTAACCGGACGCTGCACATATATATATATATATATATATATATATATATTAATGGATGGGACCCGCCCACTTATTGTGGTAGCTCCCATACAAACCCACTGCCCACTTTTGTGTTTTATTATGAAAAACTTCTTTCTTTAAGTCAATATTAGATATACAAATGGGCATTTCCCGCCCACTTTGTGAGGTACTCCCATACATACCCACAGCTCACATTTTGATAAAAATTTTCTTAAGTTAACGCCTATAAGATCCAGTTAGAAAACTACATTAATCTCGGACTAATTCGTCTTGAGTTGCAGTAACATCAAGGACTGATATAGTCGTCATTTTGACTACTTTTATTTACTTATACACCATTTATTAAGATAATTTATGTTCTTAAAGATATGTGTGGACTTAAACTAAAATTTATATGAACATCGCAACACCAGTGTTTAAAGACTCATAAACATATTCGACTTGCTCGTTCAAGGAGAACAAGCACAACCTTTAACACCTCATTGTCCTAAATAACTCCAAACAAACGAAACAAAAAGTAATCTAATAAAGAAAACAAAAATAAACACAATAATAAAAAGTGAAAAATTGTTATCTGCGCAAACAGAAATCAAAGCAAAATAAATCTAAAACAAAAAAATATATATAGCTATATAAAATAAATAAACCCACGCATTGCAATCTCAGAGCCAAGTAAAACCGAAAATAAAGCTGAAGGAAATATACAAGAAACAGTAGAAAACGTTAATGTCGGTAGAAGCGAAGCTCTTCACAAGCAAAAAAATACATTATTTTTCTCGTTAAAAGTGATCAAATCAATTAATAAGAAAGTTTTACCTACAAAAACCACAAAGATGATGGTGGATTTGTATGAGACTACCATACAAAGCACGCATAACATATCCAGTAATATTAATGGAAAATTGGAAGCATTCGTTCATAAGTAACCACCATATCACCAAATTTAAGTTGATATTGGTTGGCAAAATTTTCACATATAAAAGTAGTTAGAATATTAAATATTTAAAATATTAAGTCCATTTTAGAATAGGTTAATATAAGCCACTATTGTGAATTTCAGGTTGATATTGACTGCAATTACAAAATACATTTGGCTCTTACACACTTACGGATTCCAAGTCGATAGAACGACTCTTCGTGGGATGCTAACCATGAATTTACCCATATTTTTTCCAGCTGACCCTGCCAAATACAGAGCATAAGCTTGTATTCAAGCGTGACCGGAGTAATACCACGTTTTTAGCACTGGGGATTATTGTAAGGGACCATTTTTCATCTTCAGTTATAATACGATGTAAAAATAAAACTATTTTACAAAATTTACACCCATAGCAATAGAGTAAATGGGTATATTAAGTTTGTGTAAATGTATGTAACTGTCGAAATGAGGCATGGCTAACCCCATAAAGTATATACATACATATAATCTTGCTAACCACTAAAAATCGAGTCGAGAAAGCCATATCCATCTGCTTGTCCATTTGCATGAAGCAGCAAGATCCCGAAAATTATAAAACTCCTAAGATTTTTACAGAGTATATGAAATTCATGTACCAGCCCAACTTTTAGATAATGTCCCACAGAAACCTAGCGCAATTTTCATGTTTTTGTATGAAAAACTTTTTTTTTTACTTTTTATAAAAACTAAGTTTGGCGAAGAATTTCAATAAAATACAACACAGTGGTCCAGATCCAAGTCGGACCCTATAGAATATAGCATCCAAAAAAATGTCCATCCATATTTCTAACAAAGGCGCTTAGACTGACCGAGTACAGGGTATTTCGTAGTATATTACTCTCGACAGAAATTATCCCGATAAAAAAAAAAAAAAAATACTAATAAATTCATAGATGTTGTCATTATCGTCGTCGATGCGTCATGTTTGAAATATATCCAGTCATTACGCATCGAAAAAACTGTTGCATGCTTTTAAGAGCTATCAAATATTTCGCCTAGATCAGATCAACTGCAAATTGTGCAATAGTTTTAATGATGGTGGCACGTTTCCAATGCACAAAAGGGAACTTTATATATGTTAGGCATATTCCAACGTTCTTAAGAGCATATAAAGATTTCTACATTATACAATAAATTCGGTACAATTATAAAAATTGAGCCGAATATCTAGTAGATATTTCCGTAAGCAATTGGCTTAAAATAATCACCTTAAATATACTTTATGGTATTATGTATGTCTCTTTGGTTTGAGAAAGGCAAATCGAATGACACCCAAACTTGATAAACATTTTGAATCCATTGTGTACCGATTGTGGTAGTGGAACAATCAAAACTGTATACCCATCCATATGAAGGTAAAGCACATAGAGAACCTACGCACTGGCGCACAAAAATGATTCGAACTGCCCGCGTCATAAGCTGACGCAAACGTAACTAAGAATTGCTAGTAATTACAATGCAAACACTTAAAGAATTACCAATGAGTCTCATTCTGACTTTTCCTTTCTTTAGGGTGATTTTCATGGAGAAACCAGTAAGTTATATATGCGTACTTTTTTGTAGCTGACGCTTTTGTCATTTTAACAAGCAAAACCACAAAATTAATATTTTATGCAGCCTAAAAAGATTGTTGTTCTTAACAGTTTTTCAATGCACACACATAAAGGGTGTATCAGTATATGACTTCAATTTGAAATAATGAAATAAATTTATTTTCCATCAGTATAATTCTAAACAGATTGAGCGATTATTAAAGGCAGTCATTATTTTGGAGAAGTTTTTTTTTTACGTTTACGCACAATTACTGTTCTGGGGATGTCTAAAATCTGTTACCAGCAAATTTTTTACACTATAATATATAATGTGATGCTAATAATAAAGATCATCCACATCGTGAGCATTACTTTAGGGTTGTGCAGACTTCCATCGCTTAATTTTTGTAAGCTGTATAGTTTTAACTGATGAATTGTTAATTAATCAGTTTTTCTTGTATGATAAATGAAAATGAAAGTCGGAAACGCCATAAAGCACATGCATATTGTGCATAAAGTTAGTTATAAGGAATGATAGAACTTCCAAACAAAAAAAGTTCGGCGAGTCATTTATAAAATAGTCTTCACTTTAAGATTTCTTTATTTGGAGTGATGCGATAAAGCAAGTTTATGCCAAGAAACCGCAAAAATTTCGCTACATGAAATTTAAAATGACGCTTGTTAATGATAAATTATCGTCGGAAATGTTATGCTGAGTCAGCAAAAATTGGCGTGTTCGGATCGTATGGCAACTATATAAGGTATACGAGTATATAATGTACATCAAATTTTTTAAATAAAACTCGCAAAATACATTTTTTTCTGATTTTTTATAGTAAAAATTTTAAAATAACTTTAATTTCGGATAATAAAAATCAATAAATAATTAATCTGTGCATGAATTTGGAACTGTAACATCGAGGGGACCAGAAGCGTAAACATAATGTGAACCAAAAAAGGTCAAAACTTGTGATAAATGGCGAAAATTTCACATATTTATTTTATTTTTAAATTTCGAGGCCAATATTTCGCGAACAACTGGACCGATGGCTTAGACCTTAACCTTATTAGAATGGTATACATTTTACTAACAGTATTCATTTCAAGGTACTATTTATTAACACGAAGGTTTTATATGTGAAAAATTGTGTAATTTAATCTATATATTTGAAACGCAAGTATCTCGAAACTGTAGGCTAAAACTTTGGAAATCGGTGAACGCCATTAAATTCATCGTCCTGGTTGTTAATTTTTGGAAAAGTTTAAAAAAATTAAAACGGAAGTTATTTAATATTTGTCAGTCAGAAACTAAAACACGGCGTTTGTTGAACACCGCATGTACAAGGAAAAACTTCATTCACAGTTTTCTTTTTACTTGAAAATCAAGGCAATAACTCTTATTTTCGGACCATGCTTTTGGAGCATCTCTAAATTAACATTTTACTTTAAAGTCATTCCATTTTAAAAATTTATCCATGCATAATCTTATAGCTTCTGATCAAACACTATCAGGAAATTGTCAATAAAAAGAAAACAGTTTAATTATTCATTGACATTTATTTTGTCTCATTCAAAGTAATTCCCATTAGAAGATTTTTGTCAGAGCCCTCCGCAAATTACCTTTTTTTCTACACAGCCGTGTCAGAGCGCTTTCAGCGAACTTGTAACTTGAGTCATGGTTGCTGAAAAGAGTGACAGTAAACCATGTCAGATCAATACGGAGCTTGGGGAACGACTTTAACGCACAGATCAAATAAACGCACAGAAAAAGGAATATCATCAATCACAGTGCGGCCGAAATTGAAGTCTTTGTAGCACTGTGTTTTGGCATTGTCGACTCTCCATATTCTTTCTTTAAATTTTGAAATTTTCTTGGCAACACACAATTTTAGACAAACTTTGGAAAAACACTTCGCACGAAACATCTAACAGAATGTCTGACAACCATACTTTTACTTTTACATTTATATATGACAAATGCATGAACCACGAGAAAAGTTTTATTTCACAATATCATGTAGAACACCTCCACCCCCCCCCCCTCCTCATAAAAGAGAGAAACACATTTTGTCATATCTCAGCAACGGAAATTTATGCGATGAGATTATTTATGAGATAATAGCCTCTACAAAAGTGGCTATTATCAAAATAGTGGAGACAAATTCGTTATATCTTGGCCATTATATGCTAATTATGGAAGAGATTTGGTGCATATATAAAAGTGCACCGGGAAAAACAAAACCACTGAAAAAATTAACAATGTCACGCCCCACATAAGAGAAAAACTAAATTTGGCAAATTTCAACCACTATTTGAATCAGCTGGAGGGAATTCAGTACATATGTAAAAGGGAAAAATAAAATCCACTGAGAAAATACGAAATTCACAAAAATATTATAGGAAAACAAGTAATAAACAATAAATACTACGAAATACCATGCATCTTTTTTCGGCTGTGCGTAAAGTGTGTATAAGCGGGTGATATGGCCGTATTATATGTGCTGTGGGCATGGCATCAACAAAGTTAAATATATGCATATGGTCAAGAAAAATCTAAGTTTGAAGTCTCTAGCTCTTATAGTTCCTGAGATCTGTTGTCTCATACAGACGGACGGACATAGCTAAATCGACTCAGTTTCCGACACTGACCAAGATAATATATATATATATATATATATATATATATATATATATATATATATATATATATATATATATATATATATATATATATATATATATATATATATATATTATATACTACTTTATGGGGCCTACCATGCCTCATTCTGCCTGTTATATACATTAACTTATTATACTCGTGTCCCTTTAGGTACAGATCATTCACATTCACACCCTTTTTAAGACAACATATTCGCTTGATTTTTTTTTTTTTGGAAGAATGTGAAAAGGAGCACTGACGAGTCTAATTTTTCTCTAAATTATTGCGTCTAAGGTAAGTAAAAACTAGGTAACGACCTTGGTCAATCACAAAGCCTCTCTCACAAAGTTCTCTCTCTATCTCTCTCTCTCCCTCTCAGCTATCTCTTTCTCAGCTCTCTCAATTTGCTATAGGTGCTAAATTTTTGTGTTTCTTTCGGTTCCGTTGGTTTCAGTTAGAAGAATAAAGAAAAAAGTTTTCTCAACCTCTATCGTTCTGTAAAGGGCGATTCACATTGTACAGCATGTCGATCGAGCAGCTCCACTTTTGGCACGAAACTGTTGTGGGCGCACTTTCAAACATGTCAGCGAGCATCAGTTGAGTGTGTTTTTGATAGTGTTTTAGTTGGTAAAATTTTAAAAGAATTGGAATCAAATATACCAACAAAAACTCTGTTATAACTGTGCATTAATTATTGCGCATTTATTGGCGCTCCCTTTTAGGGCGCCCATTCGACTTCGACATACGTTCGTTTGTATGTGTGGTAGGACACGAAGATGTTCGTTCCCATGGGGATATCGCTGGACAACATTGATTTAGAGGCGAAAGCATTTTCTGAACAATCCTGTATTACGGATATTTATATAATTGGGTACTTTAAACAAAAAATTTTAATTAATAAACAAATATTAAAAAACAAAACAAAGCGTTTAGAATCGTGATAACAAAAAAAAATCATGTCATCTCACCTCAGTTATGTAGAGTCATACTATGAAAGTTATTGATGCATATATTAATACTTAACTAATACATAATTTCTATTTTTAAGCAGAATAGAACGAAAAATTGTTACAAAAAATGTTGTACATACTTATTAACAAAACAAAAAACTTAACGGCTGCAAATATTAGCTTAATTTTTTATTTCATGTACTTAAGTAAATATTATGATAAGCGAAAAATGAGCAGACTATAAAACAAAAATGAGAATAATCAAATATATATAAATCCATAATGGTGAAATAAGGTAAAAATAATGAAAATTAACTAATGTAAAAATAAACACATTGCAGGATACTCATGTCAAACTTTAAAGGAAGAAGAAGTAGTTTACGAGTTAGAAATGTTTTCCAGACTTACATAAAATCTTCAATATCCACAAATTGCGTATATTGACATGGTTCCGTATTATTTGGTGCATATCCATAGCAATATGCATAGGTCCAGGGTTGATTGCCGCGACATGGCGCTGCATTTGCATTGGTATAAAATGAGGGCTGTGAAGGCGATAAAATATGTTGTTGCTGTTGCTGTTGGGGATAACCAACAAAATGTTGTTGTTGTAATTGGTGTGGTTGTTGTATATTTTGATATCGTTGCACAGCATATGGCATGGGTGGCGTTGTGTGAACCTTTTGCTGATAAGGATGATGACGTGTGGCAACATTACTCAGAAATTTATTGCCGCCATAAGTATTACTACTGTGCACAGCTGTTCCAGTATTATGAGCAACAGCCACAGCAACTGGCAGTGGAGATTGTGGCGTGTTCAATGGATAAAAGCCATGATTAAAATTCACACAAGGCTCGTGTATGGGTGAAGAATTTGCATAGAAATGTGTTGAATTGTTGTTTAAATTTGAATCATGATAAGGTGAGGATTGTTGTTGCTGTGGTTGTTTTTGTTGTTTTGGATCGTAATCATTGGCATAGCACAAAGTTTCATCATAAAAACTATTATCACCATGCGGAAAATTGCCATTTTCCCAAGCACTGCAAGCGCTAAACATATTTTGCACTTTGGTTTGTTTTTTTATATGTACTTTTTTTAATGGAATTTTAGCTAAATAAAAATTAGAAAGATATATACAACACGCTACATTTTAGCGATTAGGTTTCAAATTTCGCCAATAAAAACGATTGGCAGAAACACCCGCAAAAAAAAACACACACACACAAACACAAATGGACACTTTATATAGTACTTGAGTTATTTTCATTCAAATTTGAGCAAAAAACACTTCTAGAATAATATAACCGATTTAGACAGAATAATAGAACAGAACGCACAACCGTCCAAATTTTAAATGAACGAAAAGTTTTATAATTCGAAAATTAATATTAATATAGTCTAGCGCGGAACAACGACAACAATAACGATATCAGACAGACTAATAATAACTACGAGGGTAGTGCAATAAGGTCTAAAAAAACAGTTTCGTTAAATTAGAGGTGGAGATAAGTTACATTCTTCAAAAGACTTCTGTAGTATTTGTACCCAGTGATCAACAATTATTAGAATTTAATATAACTAGATCTGATTCTTGATTGAAATTCGACACGTTTTTCGTTTCGTTTCTAAAGTCCGTATTATACACAAAGAAAATTGTCATTTATTTGCTATCTAATTTTCAAGCAAACAACTAAAAAGAAGTTACAGCAATTATTACAATAACAAACTATCTGTAAAAACTATTTGTAAATTATAAGTGCTATTAAGTTTAAAACATAATATAAAGTTGGTGTAAAAATATGCGAAAATTTGTACACTAAAAAATGTTATATTTACGAACTTATATATTAGATGTCTGATCCACTTTCAATACATAAAATCGAAATAGATCAAAGTTGAATTGAATAAACCTTTAGATATAAAGCTATGTAAGAGTTTGATGAATAAAGGTTAAATAAGAAAAATTAATATTCACACTTCTAGAAATTTCAGTCCTCATGGCAACCCGGTTTGCTTCCCGGAATCGATCCAAGGAGAACACCATTTTGATCAAGGATTGCCGACAAAATTTACATAAGTAATTGGAATAAATAATTCGTTACAGCAACCACACCAAAAATTTCAACCAAAATTCATGACCTGGTCTTGTGTAGTGAATGAGAGAAAGGTGGCTTTATAAATTTCCAGACCCCTGCTGCATCTTCCAGAAGTTTCTGCCAAACTGAAACCTATGGAACTAATCTTAAAAACAAGTGGGCGATACACAAGAGCTCAAGATGCACTTACCGCTTAAAAGATAGTTTGTCATAAATACGGTCATCAGTAAATTTATGATAAAAGAATGGTAATGATTTATGAAAACTAGATGGAAACACGTTGGTGGTGTTCTTCATACGTATTCACAAACTATATATAAAAGTCATAAAGAACAAGCTCGAACCGCAGGATCTCTGAAACCATGTGACAAAAGTTATGTGCCAAACGCACTCTCTACATCTTATCATTCCTAAGTAGGGTTTGCAAAACACTGATGAGTATACTAGAACATCATTGTCTAGCAACGCAGCAGGATTTCAACACCGGAGACATTTGCTGGAAGTGGAAAGTACTTAGCGTCCAAGAAATCCGGCAGCTTCATTCTGTGCATGTGCTCAGCAGGTTGGGTCTTGCCCCCAACAAGTTTGATTTCTATCTTCACCAAATTTTCTAAGCATTTGTTGAACTGCCCTCTTAGCTTTGTTACACCAACTAAACAAATACAACAACAAAGTATCTACGTTATAAATCCTAGCGTCGCAAACCACAACAACAATTTAAAGTGCAAATGTGCGAATGAAACGGAAGGCAAACGAACTTATCATTCTTATCAGTACGAATATCTTCTGAAGCAGCGAACGCTCGTCTGTGTGAATGAGTTTGGTGAGGGAATGTTTCTGATAAGATAAAATCATCAACATCATCTATAACACATTGTACGCAACACAAAGTTACCCATATCTATCTCACTCTCTCCATGGGCTTTTACTTTATTATTTCATTTTGAAAAGTTTTGGTTGTTATTTTTGATCAAATCGGTCGGTCGGTTGGTTGTTTCGTTCGTTAGTTCGTTAGCTACTTGGAAGTAAAAACTATGAAGCATTGCGTTGTCTTCACGCTGATATCAACCGAATCAAGCAAACCAGCACAACATTGTAGATAACACATAAAGGTGACAGTGAAAACAGAAGCTATAAGAGTTTACCTTTTTTGCATTGGTTTCTACAGAATGCTTAGTAATTATCGCGAATGGTAAACGTTTTGGTTGTTCAATAAAAGGAGATCAATTAAATATGTGTTGCATACTCTTTAGCGCACGTATAAAATAGCCCTGATTTTCGAATAAAAGGGTCTTTCAATTTTGCTACGCACGAACGGTGACAATCGTTGGTCGTTTTTTGTTTTAACTGCAATTTAAGCCCAGAAAAACATTCAATACTGCTTCAAAATTGTGTTATTTTGTATTTAAACTTCTTCACATTTTCCGGAGAAGCTTCGGAATGATGTACAATACATTAAAAAATAATCATAAATTTTAGTCGAAATGTATCGAGTGATGCTATTCATTTCTTTTTGGCCAAAATTAATTACGAAGATCCAACAAGATGATGTTATTTCAAAAAAGAGTTGACTGTTCTTTAGTGTTACGTTTAATGTGTGACTTATGTCAATATGCCAGAAACAATTACCAATCTGCAGATCAACAGCATTCAAACAATTGCTGTAATCGGGAATTATTTATTGATTATCAAATAAACTCTTTATAAATTGAGTTACGCGACTTCCAAAAACGAAGCAGTTAAAGTGAATTAAATGAGCTTATCGTCAAGTTATTGGGCTTAAAGGAATTAAATTAGAAAAGAGTACAAATGATTTTGAGAGTTTGTATTAAATATGGTGCAATTGTATAGTCAATGAAATTTCTGTGCAATGCCGGGTATTTCATCTAGACTCTAATATAGTTCCTTGCAAAACAAAGATCTGTGCAGAGATATTTTGTATCGTTCTGGGATAAGTATTACATTTGAATACGGTACAACAAGTTAGTACACTGCGTGTCACTTGAATAGGACCACCTTAGATGTTGTTTTCAAATATCTTCAAAACAAAGATAATCAATTTGCTCATTTGTAAATTTCTTTCGAATAATAAAAACAAAGATAGTTCAAATATTTCAATTATACATTTTTACTTAATTTTGTTCGTATAACAAACTAAACAAATGGTACTTGAAAATCGTTCACTACAATAGAACCACTGCCATTTAATTATCATTTTGCATGTGCAGGTGGGCGACTGCAGTTAAACAAAATCAAACTTCGAATACTTTTCCGAGTTATTTTAATTAAAATAAAGTTAAAATGGCTTACGAAGTCTTAATCGAAGGCGGAAAATAGAATATTAAAGCCTATGCGCTATTGGGTCTATCTATTCACAAAATCTCCGAATAAAATTGGTATGAGCGGGAATGTTATTACCTAATTTTGACAAAATGAGTACAAAACATGGAAAGAACATGAAAAACAGCACAAATTACGTTCTTTCAGTAGGTGATAAATTAACTATACTTAGAAAAAGATACGAGATCGGTAAGAGGTCAAGAATTTTTATTTTTGGGCAATGTTAAGTGGTGTTACTTTTTTAAAGGTATAATACGTTTATACAAATGCATGTCACAGGCAGAAGGAGGGGAAGCAGGCAGAATTTTGTTAATACATAATTAGCATCAAAATTCGAGTTGATATAGTTATGTCCATGTTATTTTGGAAGTTTTATATTTCGCACTCAAAAAAGTGACAAGCACTCAGTATCATATCTCCATGTTACAAAATGTCGTTTACGCTTAAACAACGTTTGTAAATATTGAAAACTTATCACTAAAGTGAGTGCTGTAGAATTTGCTCGAAATATTTTCGAACATGACGCATTACCATGTAAACAATCAAAATTGCCCTAATTGCAAATGTAGAAGCCAATACATCCTCAGCAAATGTGGTGTGGTTGGTGAAGTGGTGGCATCATTGGCCCATTTTAGTCAACGGAGATGTTAGTCGACTTTATGGCCAGAAAGTAAGTATATAGATTCAAACGATCTTATGTTTCAGTATAAGCTTTCAAAAGGTGCGCACTAAATTTACTAGTCCTCTAATTAGCCAATTGGTGAGGTCAACTGACCTTTTGCGGAATTGCGATTTGACGTGGTGAATAATGGATGGGCTACTGACATGCTAGCCGACCTATCCACATAAATGATGTTATATTCCATCGTTTTGCTAATTTTTTATTTAATTGTATTCATTTTAAAAAGAAATCGGTAAATAGATGCCATAGAAATATTTTAAAATTGTAGATGCATGTCTAAACTGTAAAATCAGGGAACTACACAAATTTAATTTTACAATAATTTTTTAAATACTATAAGTTCTATTATTTACAGTTATTTTTATACCCTGGTCTACACCATTTACATTATACAAACTATTCATAAATTTTTAAATTTTTTTTATAAAATAAAATTATTATTATACTATCTCGTCTGTTTAGAAAGCGTTTTGGCTGGTTCGTCCAATTATGTATATTCATAATACGAATTCGCAGTGTACTTTTGAAAATGAAGGTGCAATACTTTTTTAAAGTTTTTTAAAAATTTTCTTCATCATATCAAAATACTAAACCAAGATCGGTGGATAAATATGACAACAATTTATGCTATTGCAGACATCCGTTAGCGTTAATTTCACAAACTGAACAAATTTATAACTAAAAGAGTCACTAAGGGCTACTGCAGATTTTAAACCAAGGAACATCTCAAAACCCAGACAACATAATCCATACAAATGTACGTGCCAATCTTAAATAGTAAATATAAAAAAACGCTTAGCACAGTCGTATGAACAAATAAAATGACTCAGTTTAACTGCGGTTGTTTAGTTTAAACAACAAAATCAAATAGCATAAACTTAAATACAAGTGACACCAAATTTAGTACTACGACAATCAAAATACATAAAGTCTACAGCTACAGTTCAAGGTAAACATAATCTACAATATTAAATATTTTTTAATAAGTTTAGAGTAAAGTTTAAACTGTCATTTAAACATAGATTTTGGTGTAGAGTGTGAGGGTGTTATTTAGAATATTTTAGAAAACGTGTACAACTTGATTATCCATTTGCCGATATATCACAGACGTCGCAGCTTTTTACCTGAAACGAGCTTATCTGAAATATACACGAAACGTAACAAAACTAAATAAAAGCTCGAAGAAAAACATGTAAACAACTTCAAGAGCGGCAAAAACATATCAGTGAAATATAGTAAATATACGCAGCGCGCTATCATGCCTATTATGGCGATATGCTAAGGCATGTGCTGTGTACAATGAAACCTGCTATAAATATTACTTTTCTAATTGTTGCAATGAAATAAAAATTTACAAGCGCTAAAAAGAAATAACTTTAGCAGCAATATCTTAAATGAAAAAAAAAATATTGACCTCGATGGCTATCTAAAGCCATAAATTTACTTTCCACCACTGAAAACAACTGGATTAACATATTACAAAAAAAAAAAAAACATCTTAAGACGCGCGTCAAAAATATATAAATTCTGTGGAATTTCTCTCGCAAAACGCTTTAAAACAAAAGGGTGTTGTAGCAAGAGATTTCAATAATCTTTACACTATTGATCAGACTTACGTTACAGATATTTGGGATAAATCTTCTAGCTGCGATTAAATGACTCAAATAGAAATGAAATTCCTTATAGTTGTGCTGGAAATAAAGCTGCATTCATGTGTTTGTAACGGATCGGAAATAGCAAGCGCCGAAATAAAATATTTTTATGGAGCGAGTACAGGAGCAAAAATTAGATAGCGAAGTTAACAGACTCCAGATCGTAGTACTAAAAACCTAAGCTCTATATTCAATTTGTACATATGTAAAACATGAATTAAAAAAATATGACTAGTTTACTTAGGTCTACTTTAGCAAGGTTCATGGTATTTTGTAGTCGTGAACACACGACTAATCCATTCTAACTTGTTTATTTTTTATGTACATGTATGAAAATGTACAGGGCCCGGCGCTCGAAGTGTTACCAACTACACGCTGCTGTAGCAATCAAACGGCTAATGACAGCGCGCTCTTGTTTTGTCAAGCGTCAATCTGTTAAATGTTGTTCACAAGCCTACCGTTCTACGAGTACATCACAGTTAAAAAAAAGCTATCGAAATGGAATTTAAACGCAACAGTATTATTGCTTTGTATTTGGGTGGAAAATCGCAACCAGCCATTGTTAATGAGCTACGTCATTTAGTGAACAAAATGTTTGTGTATCGACCATTACACGTTACAATGATACTGGTAGCTGCAAAAATCGCCATGAAGAAGGTTTTCATACAAATGCATAAAAGTGAGCGATTGGTTTGTATGGGGGCTACCTCAAAAAATGAAGCAGCCGTTCGTAAGAAACCACCACATCGAATATAAAGCTGATAATGAAATTTTTTATACAAAAGTACAAAAATGGGTCATAAGTTTGTATGGGGGTAACCCCAAAAGTAAATGGACACGCTCATTAATATGTATACGTATGAAGCGGCTATCCATAAAAAGCCACCACATGGAACTTCATGCTAATATTGACTTAAATAAAGAAGTTTTTCTTACAAAAGCTTCTGTCCCTTACAAGCTACCATATCAATTTTAAAGTTGATATTGACTACAATAAAAAAGTTTTTCACACAAAAAGTCAATAGCATAAAAAGTTGTCCCCAAAAAATGCGCATTTCACATGACTGGTTTAAAAACATGACTAGAACGAGTCGTCTCGACGAGCTGACAAAGAATATATAGGTATACATATGAGATCTAAGATACCTCTTTAAACTTTCAGATAAACTGACAATACCATTTCAAACTACATATATATGAATTGTATTACCGAACTTGAATTCTCTCCACACTTTCTTCACTTATTTCAGTTTATAAAATTTGGAAGAGTTACCTATATTTTCAACTTTTTAATAAAATTTATTTGGATTACGTATTTTGGCAGTAGTGGAAGGGATAATTTTGTTAAACATGAAATAATTTGAAATTTTTAAATACGATTGAGTAGAGTTTGAACTAGAGATGAGCTAGACAGTGATTTTTGAGTAGCAGTGATTATCGTCACTGCTACTTTCAAATCACGGTGATTTTTAACTGCTACTGCTGAAAAAATGAAAAAAAAAACCTTTTTTATCTATTTACTAATTGGTACGCGGCGCGTTGCTGCCCTTTCCATTGCATCTCCTTTCACCTGCCACTCCTTCCCCATGCCACTCCTTCCCCCTTCCCCACCTTCCACATGCTCCTTTTACTCTACCTCCAATTCTCCTACACCTCTTCTTGTCCCTTCCAAACCAATTCCAACCACCACTTGCGCTGCTCCCATTCCTCTGCCCCTTTCTCTAGCTCTCCTTACTTTCTACCCCTTTTCCCTACTCCCTTCGATCCCATTAACATGTATTCAACATTTCATCTCTCTATCTTAAATGGTACCCAGCGCGTTGCTGCCATTCCCTCTGCATCTCCTACCTTTACCCCTCATTCCCAATGATCCCTTACCCTACCTCCCATTCCTCTACCCCTCCTCCCCTGTCAGAGATCATTAAAATCTGTCCAGCCGTTCTCTAGTTATAAAATTGTTCTTACAAAGATACTAAAATCGCGATTAATAAATGGGGGAGGGTTTTTTTTTATATCGACAAAACCTTCTCTGCTCCTAAAACCATATACACACAAATTTTCACGGCGAATGCGAACACGAAACTATTGTAATTTCTCGTCAAATTTTACTTTGATATGAATAAAAAAAGGTGTATATAAATGACATTTTCTAGAGAGCATTGGCTTAAAATTGTACAAAAACCATTCGAGAGTGAGGGAGATAGTCGGAATAATTGGGCTCCCCCGTAAATTAAAAAGAAGAAAAATCTTGAGAATTCAGACGGGAACAGGATTTGTATATATTCTAGTGTCAACTATTGTTGATTGCAGCGCCCAATATATTTGCTATTCCCGAAATATAAATAGTACCCCTCGTATATTCACCATTATGTTTATACTTAGCACATCAAAATACGAAGTATGTATGTATACCATGTTTAACCAAATTCTGGTATATTTAAATTCTAATCTTTTGGGTACAGATTGCAAAGTGTTTTCGAAATTTTAGTTACATTTTATAATACTTGATTTCTTATTGAAGGAAAAATTGAAAACAAAATTTTTAAATTTTATATATGACTGTATGTGTGTGTGTGTGTGTGTGTTTGTGTTTGTTTTTGTCCAACAAATATTGCTGCCCCCTCTGCACACTACAATATTTTGGTTTTGTTGTTGCCATTAAGAAAAAAGTAGGTCGTTGCTGTAGATGTTTTTGTTTTTTCGCTGATCCGGCCAGACAAGTATACAAAGCGAAGTAGTATGTTTGAATGCAAAACAACAAAAGCAACAAATATTTTACTTTATTTTACTTTATATGTATATAAATTTAATCTGTTTATCTCTTTCTATCGCATCTTTAAAAGTTGTCTGTCTTTTTCGCTCATTCTTACTTTGTTTTCATGTTGTTACTTTTGTGCGTTTTATACATGGCTATGTATGTAAATATATACACACGTAGTATGTATGCGTGTATGTTTTCTTGTTTTTGTATGGTTTTCTTTTAAACGTTTTCATTTTGTTTTTTGTTTTTCGCTTTGTGTTTTGTTTTTGCCAGCATTTTTTATAAACAAAGTTTTTGGTTTGTTTTGCTCATCTTACGATTTCATAAATGAAACTTATTATGTAAAAACGTTTTCATTCATAAAATTAAAGAAAGGTTCCATAACAAATTAATAAAAAATTCAAACATCCAAAATCTATGCTTCATCCATTGGTTTTTTGATCTCCTAAAATGGTAAAATTATAAAAGAAACAAGTAAGAATGCTGCAAAATCGTACGTTCACAACTTCGAAATACGCTGCGGGCGCCATCTAGACCTACGGTATTTAAACTTTGATGGCAAATTTGACAATGTCGATTAAATGATCGCCTCAATTCTACATAACATTGGCAAGCATTTCGGGTATTTATTTTAACATCTATTTCGGATCGTATGTTAGGTTTGAGTTCGTCAATGGCCTTCGGCTTCCTTTACTGTTTAAATAACCCTACAGAAAAAAGTCTGCTAGACTTCATCATTTTTCGACACATGTCTCGGGAACTTGCGCTGCCAGAACTGAATAATTTAATAGCGGCTGCGGCGTTGAACACGCATTTACGGATACACATAGTGCGCCAACATCCAAAGATATCGTGCGCCGTCGACGGTCTCTCCAAATTTAAAGAAAAATGGTACGATTATGGTTTTTGAGCACACTCAGGCGTAAAAGGAGACTTTCTCATTGTACAGTGTTGTTTCGTGAACGATGTATAGGTTCTCTGTTACCCAAATTCGAGAGTTTTGTTTATTGGCTCCGCCAGAGAGTGTAAAAAGGGCTTTGTCCGTTATCAAAATTTTGTAGGAAAAATCAGTATATTCTTTCGATACTCCTACATGGTCGTGCTCATTTGTCGAAATCGGATAAAAAATGGCAGACTCATTCAATGTTGGCATACGGAAGGTCTGTATATGAAGCAGCCCGCCAACAGTTTTGTTTATTGACTCCGTCTTCGTCCGACATTTTTGTCACAAAAATCAGGCTCGATATTGATAATTTTTCCGACGATATTTCCATATTCTTTCCGTGTATTTTGACTCAGATAAAATTGTCGAAATCGTTAGAGTAATTCAATGTTGATATGCCGAAGGTCTAGATGGCCTTGGTCCAGAAGGCACACTATATATAAAGCAGCCGGCCGTAAAGAGCCACCATAATATAATTTCAAGCTGATATTGACTTAACTAAAAAAGTTTTTTATCAAAATCAAAAAATCGTCTCGCATGAGGATCTGAAGGGCCTCCGACATTTTCTTTAGTGCGTAACAAACTTTCAAACAAACTGTTAATACCATTTCACACTATGTGCGAATTGATATACATAGATTAGTTAGGATATGCCGTATATAACGTATATACTTCATGGAGTCTATAGAGGATTCATCTGGGCGTTACAAACTCCATATCATATTTAATATAATATTTACACTACATGTAAAAAGTAAACAATTTAAAAAAATTAACTTTATTCCAGCTGGGGCTATAAAAACTATGGATACACGACAATTAGGCGCATGGTGAGAGTACCTATAATACGGCTACAGATAATACGGCTTTTTTTGTATTTAAAATAAAATATATTCTTGTGCACGCTATGTACGCATATGTGCATAGGTTTAATATGAAATGAATATTAATTAACTATAAATGAATTTTAATATTGCACAAATGATTGGAAATTTAAAATAAAATGTGTTTTCCTGTTCTGATTTTTTTCTGTATTCAAGTTTTTAGACCGCCGGCATTGCTGATTACTACTTCAATAAGAAATAGGTAATTTTTTTGTACGTCAAAACTGCAATGTGAATGCAATCGAACGTATGTACATATGTCCAATTTTTGAACGTACGTCATTTCTGCATAGTGTGAATGCGGCCTCTTAAAGTCCAAATATATTTAAGCTATTCACAAGGTCTTGCAACAGCACAAAAATGCAAAACAGCACAAACAGCACATATAGTAGTGGTGCAACTCTGCATAATCAGCTGTTTGAGACTTTGATTTGTTTATTTGTTTCGAAGTGCTACTACAATTTTTGCGTAGCAAAAGCCACGAGAAAGTATTAAAAACAGAGAAGTATTTTTTTCTTTTTAACTATGTTCCTTATTTATTTAAAATGTATCTTTTACATGAGACAATATTTAAATTTTATAGTTATAGTTAGTTACTAAATTTATATCTTGTTGGGTGGGAATAATTTATTTTTATTTAGGGGGTCTAAATGGCTTGTCCAGTTGGTGCAGTTTTAATCTGGTTTAGAGGGGTCTAAATGGTAGATCTAATGGATGAATCCTCTTTTGGCGTCTGGTCGTTTGGCTGTTATCAACTAGGTTCATTGCCAGCTGATTTTCATGGTTGTCAAGCCTTTGGAGATATTTTTGACTGGCGTTCCTGATTACGCTCAGAATAGTAGGGACTTTTGTTACTTTTTGATTGGAATGCATCCATGAGTTTAATGTTGCTAACCTCAGCGGTGCCCCACAGCTGTAAACCATACAACCACACTGGTTGAGCAGGCTATTTGTTTTTTTGTTTTAGCTTCGATTTTGGTCCTCGCAGTCATTGCAACCTCCTGACTTTTATGTTGAGATGTGCCTTTTTTGCTTCGATATGAGGCTTCCAAGTTAGCCTTCTATCTAGCGTCAGCCCGAGTTATTTCACCTCGCTGGTGTGAGGAATTTGTTGATTGTTGAGAGTAATAGTTGAGCAGTTTCCACGGCAACGCGAGAATGTTACATGCGTGGATTTTTCCGTGTTTACTGCTATGTTGCATATGTTAAGCCATTGTTCCAGGAGGTTGAGCTGGCTTTGGAGGGCTTCCGTCGCTTGTGGGAATCATGAGATGATGTAAGGAAGGCGGTGTCATCAGCGTAGGTTGTTGCTACGAGTGTGTTGTGGTTACTTATGATTGGCATGTCCGCGGTGAAGATGGTATACAGGATTGGTGCCAAAACACTGCCCTGTGGTACCTCTCGTTTCCGTATCAGACTACAAATCTGTTTGCAATATAGTTCTTTGCGAACAGGTAGTATGGGGCTGGGAGACATTTTTTGAGCTTGAAAAGCAAACCAGGGTGCCAAACTTTGTCAAATGCCTGTTTGATATAGATGAATGCCGCTGAGCAACACTGTTTTTCTTCGAACGTATTTAATATGAAATTCACAATACGGTTACATTGCTCTGGTGTGCCATGTTTTCTTCTGAAGCAGAATTGGGGGTCGGGCAGTACCTGTTTGGCATCTAGTACTGGCAAAAGCCTAGTCAAAAATACACTTTCGAGTATTTTAGATAGGATTGTCAGTAAGCTGATTGGTCGGTAGGATGTCAAACATTGTTCCGGTTTGCCAGGCTTGGGAATAGTATCACTTGGGCGCATTTCCATTTAAAGGGGAAGTGGCTAAGTTAAGTTAAATATGGCAGAGAGCAGCTCGATGACATTGTTAGGAAGAGCCTTTATCGCAGCTGCGCTAATCCGGTCTATTCCTGGGGCCTTGGTAAGTTTGAGGGCTTTGATCTCCTCAACGATTTCTGGCAAGCCACATCTAAGAAATTTATTGTTTCTTCCAATTCGTTTGGATGACAGATTGAATTTGAAGTGACAGTCTCTTGCAGGTGATTTGCAAATGCGTCAGCCTTTTCTTTACTTGAGCGACACCAGGATCCACTGGCATTTTGAACGGGTGCCAGTCTCCTGCAGAGCCTTTTCAAATATTTGGTGGCATTCCACAAAAATAAATGAAATAAACAAATAAATTTTTGAAATACTAGTTTGCAGTACTGTTTTGCACAGTTGCAAAGAAATTATTGGTCCAGGTTCTGGGCCAAGCAAAATAGTACAAGATTTTTTATTGCAAGATTCTTGTTGGTTGCGAAACATTTTTCTTGAATTTTTGCACTGATGTAATGTTGCACATTGCACAATCTTGTGAATATCGTAACTATTTCATATTATCAGACGAACGGACACACATGACTATACCGGCTTAGAGCCCGATCCTGAGCAAGAATATATACTCGTACACAATATGCCAGCTAGATACATTTCTACACATTTATTATAGCCTTGTTACTTTACGTACAGGGTATAAATATTCGTGTATAAATAGAATCATTTAAAATGTCATATTTCACACATTATAGCGCATTAAACTGTCGCCACATTCGCAGCAGCAGACTTTAATTTATTTTTATTTTATTTATTTTTATTTTTCATTCCGTTTGCCTCACATGATTCAATATTGATGTACATACGACCAACGAAATGTCTTTGTTTGTTACTAAGGAAAAATAACAATATTTAACTAGAAGATTGTGGATGTCGAGATACACAAATATATACATATGTATATGCAAAACAATAGTATTACATACTTGTACAAAAAAGAAAATTCAAAATGGTTTTGTGGTGCATGAAATAAAATATTGTTATACTACATACATTTGATTTTGAATGCAACAAGTAAACCATCATAAAACCATATACTAGTTAATTAAAAAAGTGAACTTTGATATAACCAAAACAACCAGGTGTGCTATATTCAAAATGCGCTTTTATCTAAAACCTTGTATAGTGGTATGGCGTATATTGTTGCTGTTCAACCAAATAAACCATCATCACTGAACTAAATTTTGGTCAGAAATTTAACTGACAGGCTGCATTTTATTCGAGCTCATATGTTAGAAATCCAATCAAGTTAGTTGTAGTATACTAATTACCATCAAAATTTTAATGCATTTATTGAATAGAGAAAACAATTATCGAGCATGTAACGAATTTTCAATTGCGTTTCAATTTCAATAGCATTTCGATTTTGTTGGTGTTCTGAGTCTAAATTTTAACAGAATTTGTAGGAAATATCCCGATTTAAATTGATTTTGTGATTGTCGAAACTTTTCGACCGATATTCAGCACACCTCTGTATACTATAATAACAAAAAAAAGCTAAGAAACACCAAAAAATAAATTCGTCTAAATTTTTTAAATGAAATTGTTTTCTATTTGAGCAACTCTTATCAAGTTAGTTCTCGACTTCAAGCTTAAGCCGCTAGTCGCTCTAGTCTAATATTAAGTTAATTTCAAGCTTATGTAAGTCTATTACTGAGTTTATGCGAGAAAGATTATTGTAATTATCAAGTCAGGAATTTTTGAAACTGTGTAGAATATCTTGACACTAGGGATCTCAACTCTGATCATGTACCACTTATTGTAGATGCCAGCTTTTCTGCATGCGTCTACGCCTATAAGCCGAGGCTTTTGCCAAGACAAGCTAAATTGCCGATTTTCCAACAGCGTCTTGACCAGCTTCTCAACCTTAATATGGAACTTTGCTCTACTGAGGACGTGGATGATGCTGCTGAATTGTTCACTCGACATATCATTGAAGCGGCTGAATTTGCAACTCAAAATCAAAGACTTCAACCACTCCTGCAACAACTGCCGCACGGATAAAGAGAAAGCTGAGGCATTTGCCGCTGAACTCGAAGGACGCTTTACACCTTTCGATCTAGCTGAATTAGATGATGTGCGAGACACCGCTAATTTTCTGCAAGAGAGCTGCACAAATATGCAGTCTATCAAGCCTATCTCTCCGCAAGAGGTTCGTCTGCAGATTAAAATGCTTAAGCAAAAGAAAGGCCAGGGGTATTACGGAATTGATGGCAGAGTGGCAAAGGTGCTTCCTGTTAAAGCAATAATGTTTTTGGTACTACTCTTCAATACCACGATTCGCATCCACCACTTCCCATCTCAATGGAAGTGCGTAGTAATTATAATGATACCGAAACCTGGCAAACCAGAAAACCTTGTTGTGTCTTATAGACCAATTAGTTTACTACCGACTTTCTCAAAAATATTTGAAAGAATTTTTCTTGGTAGAATGTTACCTGCTTTGAACGTCCAGAGTGCCATTCCTGATCATCAGTTTGGCTTTAGGCATCACCATGGGACCCCTGAACAAGTGCACAGAGTTTTCCCAACATATTCTTAAGGCCTATGAGAATAAACAATATAACTGTGCTGTTTTTCTTGAAGTACAGCAAGCTTTTGATAGAGTCTGGATTGAAGGCCTTCTCTTCAAAATTAAATCTATTTTGCCTACATCGCAATTCCTTCTTTTGAAGTCGTATTTGCTTAACCGTGCCTTCACAGTCGAGGTGAAAGATGAGCGCTCAGGGATCCGCCGCATTGCTGCTGGTGTACCACAAGGCAGTGTGCTTAGTCCTGCCTTTATACTTTGTATACTGCTGATATTCCAGTTCCAGTAAATGAGAACATGCTACTGGCTACATATGCTGACGATGCGGCCATACTTGCAAACTCAAACTATCCACACGAAGCTTCATTTAACATTCAAAACTATCTTGAAGATTTTCAACGTTGGGCAAATCGCTGGAATATAAAAGTCAATAGCGGAAAGTCTAGTCACTGTACTTTTTCATTGAGGCAAGGGAACTGCCCGCCCGTTTTGCTCACCAGTTTGGTAATACTTCATGTTGATCATGTATGCTACTTGGGTTTTAACTTTGAAAGACGTGGTATCTGGCGTCAGCATATTCAACAAACGGCAGCAGTTTGCTACGCTAAACTCAAAAAGTTAAACTGATTACTTCACCCAAGTAGTAAAGTCAGCCTCGAAAATAAACTACTTGTTTACAAATCAATCATTAAGAATACCTGGATGTATGGAATACAGTTATGGGGCACTGCTGCTGCCACAAATATAAACCGTATACAAGTACTTCAAAACCAGGTCTTGCGTAAAATAACAGATGCTCGTTGGTATATGCGCAATAAAGTTTTGCATCGAGATTTGAAAATACCAACAGTCATGGAACAGTTTAACTTCCACAGCAGCAGATATAATGATCGACTGGCTTCTCATGCTAATCATTTAGCAGTGGCTCTGGTCGTTAATACATGTCGTAGAGGGCTCCAAAGATTTCATCCAAATGATATTCAAAATAGGCATTAAGCCTTATTTTTTGTTAGTTATGTTAATATACATACATATACATAGCTAAATGCCTTAATGTCACTTTTTTAACAAACAAATGTATTATAGTTTTTAAGTAAACTGATTGACATTGACGTACTATAATAAAAAAAAAGAATATCGTACTCAATAAATTCCATGTAATCAAATTTCGTGAAGTACGCGAATGTTTTAGTCACGCGAGCATTTTTTTTGAATTCATAAGCTAAAAATTAAAAATTTTCGCCCCCATAAACTTGGCTGAATATTCTAAAAAATATAAAGCGTGTTTTTAAATTAGGATTGGAACTTTTTTTAATTAATGTAAAAATATAACCTTTGTTTACTTTTTACATAGAGTCTTGTTGAAACCATGTCTTTAAAAAGTGGACCATATGGAAAAACGTACTGAAGTCAAGTTTGGAGAGGATATAAATTTCACTTCTGAAGAAGTCAACTGCGGTGAATATGCGAAAATATATTGTTTTAAACGAGCGTTATGCTTCCAATATCTTTGTGCTAGCGAATAGTATGAACATCATTGTAGGAAAGCAATCAATACACAGGGTAGGTCATTTATATATAGAATTTTAAACCACATGTTGTTATATGATGAGCTACTGCCAAGCAAGCCGAAGAGGCCACTTCAAAGATATAATTTTTCTATGCTTAATCAAAAGAAACATTCTATCATATAAAATAAAATAAATTTGTTCTTGTTTCCATTGTGTTAGTTTATAAATCAACATACAGCATACACAACCCTCCTTTCCTTCTTATTAAAAATAATGAACAATATTTTGAAAATGAGTCAAGCTTTCAAAACAGATCAAATTGCATTTTAGGGGATTTTATTAATTTTATTTTTTATTTTTTTTCCACTAATTATGAAGCATCTGTCACTATTTGTGAGGTGAACTGAATTACTTATTTCAAACACAAATCCCCTATAACTTAAAACCAGCTGCCGTTTAAAGGTGTAACATATTTTCAGAAGGAACACAAACAGTTACTCACACTGTAAGCTTTGTAAGCTTCCGGTAACGCCATTATTTAGCTAAGTCTCATCATTATCGAATCTATATGCATAAACCAGCAATCGAATTTCATTAGTCTATAATAACCCAATCAATTTATAATAATTACATGTTAAATGCATTAAATTACATTTAATAATGAAAACAATGTAGTATATATTGTTCAATAGATCGCTTATTTAGATTCATAGAAACGAGGGCAATTTGATGAGTCGGCGACATTTCGAATTATATTGATTTGTGGGTACTATTTGAACTTTCGAATTATATTAATTTGAGGGTAGTCCGTTAAGTATCCAATCTACATCATTACGTTTGTGTTAGACAGATATTAAAAGCAGACATGAAAGGCAGACAAATGGTTAGAAACCAATTTGTTGTCAAAATTTACCTGAAACGTACACGTGTAATAACTTCGAAGTAGGGTTTAATGTTGGTTAATCACAATATTGTCATGTTTTTGTGCAGTTTCATGAGCGTGCATAAAATATGATCCATTGCAGCACATCTGCGCCCAAACAGTATGTATATGAAACAGTGGATTTCTTTTGTCGTATCTGCGCCAACCTTCTGATTTCTGTCCGTCTGTCTGCCTTTCATATCTGGTTTCAATGACTGTCAAACACAAACTTAATGAAGCAGATTGCTTAAAATTTTAACGTAGTCTTTTAACAGATGATAGTTGACAAATGCAGTGTTGCATTTAAAGTTACTACGCGGGAAATTCAAAATGTTGTCAGTGACTTATCAAATCACCCTCGAATATGTATCTGTCAGATGCTAGTATATATTGTAAATGATGTTTACATCAGCGTCATATCAAATTAAAATGACCACAAAACCCGTTAAACTGGCATATCATATGGAAAATGCTATGTCGATTTAAGTTTTGGAATTTTCTTCAAGCTGATTCTTTATTTATTTATTTATTTTTTTTTTTTCATTTATTATAATTAGAACAACTTTTCAGATAGTAAACAAAGCTGTCAGCTGCAAAATAGCAGCAACTAAATATGTTGATATGAAATACAAATATACTGAGCTCAAATTGAGTCACGTAGGCCGTTGCCGTGCATTTAATCGAAGCCTTTTTTTTGAGTGGAATGCATTGCAAATATTGCATACCGAAAGAATTTAAATAAATTCAATAAAAATATTGGAAAATATTCAATTTGAAATATATTTAAACGTTAATATTTTAAATGACGTTAGCAACAAAATATAAAATTAAATTGTTTTAAAGAAACAAACAAAATCCAGAGATTAGTAATAAACGGAAAACCGAATCAAAAACCAAAAACAAATTAAATATGCCAAACTGGTTTTTGGTGCGAGCGAGCATTCAGCAACCACTTTTAAGGTTTAAAAATAAACTAAATATAGCAAAAAAAGATACAACAGCCAAATAAGCCAACTCTACAAGCACAAAAATTAAACACTGAGTAAATAATTATAAGTTACAAGAGCAAAACATTGCGGAAATGCGCCTGCAATGCATTTTTGTTTTTCTTATTTAAGCAATTTTCAAAACAAGCTTTTAACATTGGGTTCAAATAGTTTCTTACCACCGAATAAGAGTTCAATAACAGCTAAGGAACACAGTCACACACACACACACACACACACACACACACACACACACACACACACACACACACACACACACACACACTGTAATACAGCTGTGCCCTTGTCAGATGTATTATGCACACACACATGAACATATGTGAACACGTACTGATTTCCGGGAATTACAAACAAAAGCTAACTCTCCAATTACTCGTACAACGCTTTTTCTCGCTTCTTTTATTTTTCGTTTTTGCAAAGCCCGAATTTTTTTTATGGTATACTCTTCAAACATAGTCGCGTGAAACACGGTCACGGAAATATATTGGAAGTTATGTCATGCTACGAATAAGTTATCAATGATCTCAAGCAGAGAATCAATTTTAATGCAGTAGAGGTCGTCCAGTAGTACTTGAACCGATTAAAATTATGAACGCTAGGCACAACAAGAAAAAACGGTAACTTCGGTTGAACCGAAGCTCTAATACCATTCACACGAAATTTTAAATCGTAATGTAAAACATAAACGTTGGGGTTTAAACAGGGGCTACCCCAAAAAATGGGCGGGGCACGCCCATTTATCTATGTATGTTAAACGACTGTTCATACAAAGGCACCATATTGCATTTCAAACTAATAATGACTTTAATAAAGAAAAAACAGAAAACTAAGCAGTAGGTTTGTATGGGGGCTACCCCAAAAAGTGGTCGGGTCCCACCCATTAATGTTAATGTTAATGTGCGTCCATCCACCAGAAGCTACCGTATCAATTATTAAGTTGATTTTGACTACTATAACAAAGTTTTCCATACAAAAAGACAAAAGTGGACGGTGGGTTTGTATGGGATCTACCCCAAAAAGTGGGCGTGACGGATCAATCTTGATACTCTATTTAACTGAAATAAAATTAAGTGTAAGTACAAAACTGATAGCATAAAAAATGGTCCCCAAAAATTGAGCAACAACATACAGACGGACAGACTGACGGACGGACAGGGCTAGATCGACTCGTCTCGTCGATCTGATCAAGAATATATGTATATAATTTATGGGGTCTACGAAGCCTCCTTTAATGCGTTACAAACTTTCAGACAAACTGAAAATACCATTTCACACTATGTGTGAATGGTATAAAAATAATGGTAAAAAACTTAAATGTTAGTACCCGGCTTTGACCACCATCAACGGCAGACATATACAAAAACTCCAAAACATTATACTCTACTTAAATTTACACTGCTCATTTTACTTTTTAGGTTATTTTGTAGAAAATTAAGTTTAAGGCGCGTTTACTTGAAAATAAGGCAAATACTCTTACATATATCCAATTAAGAATACTCGTACTGAATGTATTATTGATGACAATTTGTGTCAAAATGTTATAATGAAAAAAGAGAGGGGATTCTGTTTGGCATGTCACATTTCTTTTAGAATACCTAGACAACCTGTCATAGAAGACATACTAATTTGGTCTTAATCTTTATGTATTAATGAAAAATGCTTTCGCATGCAAAATTGGTATTTTTAGCATTTCGTATTGTAACGATTGAGTATTTTCTTGTTCGGTATTTGTGCAAAATTTCTGACAAAAATCTCTCACTACAACGAGTATTTTACAAACTAGAGAACATTTTTTCCCAAAAGCTTTCAATAAAAATATAGCCAAATTAATTAAGTACTACATAAATTACGTTGAATTCTTAAAAATAGAACCTGAATATGATATAGAATGCAAATTTACTATAAGTTTACATTCTGCGAAAATGCAGATCCAGTGGATGGAGTCACTTTAGTCAGCGCCATGCTGTTGACGAATCGAGATCGAAGCTAGTTTTTTTGGATGGTGGTGAAGTATTTCAATGTACGTAGATTGTGCTGTGTTACCTTATTTCACCTACAATAAAATTGCAAGTATGTGTAGGTCTTTATTGATTTTTGAGTGAGATTTTGGTACCGTTGCAGAATGCTGATGTTTTATGCAATTTTTGTCCCACAATTGTATGCCACATGTCCATACAAGCTTGAGTATAGCTTTATAAAGCCTTATTTTGTTCTCAAAGATAACTTGGAATTTCGACCTTGTTCGGGCATCGTGTTTTTATGTTTAGTTGCTGTGTTTTTGCTGAAAATGTGGGGATTCCATGACAATCTTTTGTCCTATGGTTGGACAGATAAATATTTCACTATAGAACGCTTTGGTTCCACCGTTAAAACGAGTTCGGCCACCTGAGATTTGACGAAGAGTGAACATTGTGTGGACTGCTTTTTCAGCACTCACATAATTTGTTTCATTTATTCATCCAGGCCTATTTTTTGTTCAGGTAGCATTGAAACTTGAGTATTGGATCTGCTCCACTCGGAGCTTTTGTAATTTAGGCTGTGTCATCGACATAAGTGCCAATTCTAATTTTTCAAAAACAAACTTTCACTTTAATGTACTAAAACAAAAAACATACTTGCTTGAAATGTTTGTTAGGATTGCTTAAGTACATTATTAATTTAATTTTCATTTTAACCATCCGCCGTTAATCTATCCATCGAAAAGTGCATGTCCAATTACAGCTTAACAATATTAATAGAAGTGGGCTAAAATTATTTTTCAAGAATTTAGCATAACATCCAAACACATGCAGTAAATTAATAAAAACCTTATATACAAAAGCATGTAAAACAAAAAACAATAAACAGGTTTTCTGAAGTACTAAAAAACAAGAAAAACCGTTAACCTAATCGGTCCTTTTAAATATTATAAATATTAGCACATTCTATCATTCACATAAGAATTTGACATATTCTACGAAAAATACGGCATTTTCTTTATAAAAGTTGCCTTATTAATGATAATTATCCCAATGTGAATGAATCTCATACTTTTCGGACTTTAAAGTACGATAACACTAACTGAAATTCAATAGAATGATGAATGAATTATGATAATAGTATCCGAATGTGTTCAGTAGTGCTTATAAAATTGAAGATAAATTTGTTGACATTTTGTCATATGTCAAAATAAATATAATTGTTCTTTATTTATATATTTTTTCGGACTTTTATTTTTAATACTTGTTCTAGTAGTCCATAGTTTCTTTTCATATGTAAAATTTTTTTTAGACGTTTTGTTGCATTTGCATTTTACTGAGCTTTTTTTCGTTTTACTTTCAAGTTTTTAACAGTTGACCCCAGCACTTGATCGATATTTTAGCATAATTTTGCCAACCACATATTAATGTACCAGTTAGTAATCGAACGTAGGGCCGTTCTCACGACTTAGAAATACATTAGAAAATACGAATTGGCCAGATATGCTATTGGCGAAATAATATTGAGTAGTGCATGTCACGACTTGACAATTTTAATAAATCAATTTTGAGTAGCCCTGGAGAATATTTCGATTTATTTTAGCGTTATCGTTCCGAAATCGATCACTTTTTGTCTGTTATTTTAAAAATTCGATTATTAATCGGTTACTTTTGTCTTTGTCGGTTACTCTTTGCTGAAGATGTGGACAGTACATGCACTTGCACAAATGCAAACGCATAAAATCTATAAATTAGGAAAAAAATTGGATGAGCGTGAGCGCCACTGTAGAAAAATACGAGCCAATCTATGAATATAATGTGCACTTTTGAATATTAATACAATTAAAATATTAATACAAAATTTAAATTTTGTTTGTTTGTTTTTACTTTGCTTTGGTTTTAGATCGAACGAGTGGGCAGGTATCTTTAAAATAAATTTTTAATAAATTTATTGGCCTGCCGAACTCGGCAATACGGTTATAGGCTTAATAACAGTCGTGACATTGAAAACTAGGATATCGCCTGAAAAATATGAGCTATAAAGATATAGGCAAGTCATGAGAACAGCCCATACGGTGAGACACTCAACAAATTTGGACCCATTTACATGTTACATTAAATCTTAACTCAAAACTTAACAGACTTCTAAGACTTAAATCTAAACAAAATGAATAAAAAAAACTCAAGCATTTGTCCAAATTGTTTGCATGTCTGAACAAAGCATATTGCAGGGTTTTACACGAAATATCCAATATATACAAATTTTATATATTGAATAAATAGTTTAATATATAAGAAAGTATAATATATAAGAAAGTATATTTCACAATTAGCTGCGACTTTAACCGGACATTGAGGAAGCAGTCATTAAAGTGATTATGCGCAACCAGAGGAAACAACTATTTTCGTATCATTTATATACATATATATAACTAGCAGGTACCCGCCGTTCCTATTACCACTCATTTCGCCTGCCACTCCTTCCCCCTGCCCCAATTTCCCAATGCCACTATACTCTAGCTCCAATTCTCCTACTCCTTCTCCTGTCCCTTCAACCTCTTCTACAGCCACCTTACGCTGCCCACATTCCTCTGTCCCCTTCTCCTACCACTCCTTACTTTACCACCCCTTTTCCCTGCCCTACGGTCCTATTTACATTTATACAACATTTCATCCCTCTATCTTAAATGGTACCCGGCGCGTTGCTGCCCTTCTGCTTCCCTCTCCTTCCCCTGCCATTCCTACCCATGCCCCACATTCCTCTTGCCCATTTACTCTACCTCCATCTTCTCCTGTCCCTTCCACTCCTTCTCCAACCACCCCATTTCCCTGCCCCCTTTCCCAACCACTCCTTACTTTACCACCCCTTTTCCGTACCCCTTCGATCCCATTAACATGTATACAACATTTCATCCCTCTATCTTAAATCGTACCCAGTGCGTTGCTGCCACTCCCCCTGCCTCTCCTACCTTTACCTCTCCATTACTATGATCCCTTAATTCATTTAATTACCATACTTCCCCTACCTCCTATTCTAATTCCCCTGCCTCTCTTCCCCTTCCCCTATTTATCCTCCTTTACCATCTCTTCACAATGCCCCTTTCCCCTGCCCCCTTCAATCAAATTAACATGTATAGGACATTTCATCCCTCTATCTTAAAAGGAACCCGGAGCGTTGGTGCCCTATCCCCTATCTCTCATACCCCTGCCCCTCACAGACCATGACCCTTTCGCTACCACCTCTTCGCCTATCAAATCTTCCCCTTTCCTACCTAAAAACAACATTGTTCTTTTGTGGAAATAAATGCTGTATGAACATAAAAAATAGTTTTATATCTGTAAAATGAACTTTTCGATTGAAAAATTCAAAAAATATTGAAAAAATATTCGAAATAAACGAAGCAAGCCAAGTTGAAAATATTTCGTTTGTTTCATTTTTCTTAGCATGTACAGTTTGATATTTTTCGAGTGCTCTGATTGGTTGATTTTTTCAACTGAGACATTTTTTGTTTTCTGCTTTTTGTGTACACAAAAGCACAAGTTTACAAGTTTTTACGCTCGCAGCTCCATGGAGCTCTCTTGTGCACAACCGCTTATCACTTAGGGGTATAAAAAATAGCTTACGACATATTCGCAGATCTACCAAATATACACAAAAAATTTCCTACAAATCGGTCAAGCAGTTTCGGAGGAGTTTGGTTACAAAGACAGTGTGACACGAGAATTTTATATATATTAAGATTAAAAATTCTACGTCAAGATAACTCAAATGCGATAAGATACTCGTACTGGCTGAAATAAATGTGCAAAACACAAAAAAGTTTACTTCGGGGGAAGTGACCTTCCAAAGTTTTCATAATGAGGTTTATGACTATCACACAAGAGTCGCTAGGAGCACTAATCCAGCCCTAGTATAAACGTTACCTGGTATGGCAGAATAGACAGGAACCCAGATAAGTTCAACTGAATACTGTTGGACATATTTCAAGGCCTGCCATCGTAATATACCACATATACAATTTTTTTGTACGACTTTTTCCAAAATATGTTGCAGATATCAGAATATGGTAGTCTTTAATTAATATTGATCAAAATAGACTAGAAATTTTTATAAGCTCCGTTCAAATCTGTTCCTATGAAGGGTATTGAAAATTCGTTTATACGAAATTTAACACATAGATTCTAGATTTTTTGTATTTGTTTTTCTTTTTAGATTAGCATGTTTTACACGGTCGCTTGTCAGCAAGGCGGCGGGGGAGTAATTTTTTTTTTTTGGCAATTGTTACTTTGCAAACTTTTACTCATTGCTGTTTTTCCATTCACTTCCAAGCGATTTTTTTTTATTTTTTTTTTTTGGCTTTGGCATTCACGCTGCGCAAGGTCTCGGTCAATGTGATTTTATTTTTTTATTTTAAATTTTTTATACTTTTTCTTTTGCGTTTATTTCTTTATTATTGCAAAATTTTGAAATTATCGCTTAATGCATAAACGTATGATTAATGATTACGTTGGACTTTTTTATTTCGTTGCAGATTTCCTGCGATTTGAATGACTGAGTGGTAGAATGGACAGCTGATTGATAGATTGGCGATCTCCGAACTCACCTTTGCATCACGGATATTTTAACAATGCAGCGTAAATATGTTGCGAGATAAGCAAATTATAGGAGAATATAATGTATTTAAGATTATAATATCTATACTAATATTATAAAGCTGAAGAGTTTGTTTGTTTGTTTGTTTGCTTGCTTGAACGCGCTAATCTCAGAAACTACTGGTCCGATTTGAAAAATTCTTTCAGTGTTAGATAGCCCATTTATCGAGGAAGGCTATAGGCTAAGATCACGCTAAGACCAATAGGAGCGGAGCACCAATATTAAAATAAATCTAAAATGTATATATGTATGTCTGTATGTATGTACATATGTGAAAGGTGGTGAGGACCACACAATTTCACATAAGCGCTAGCAAGCGAACTAGATGTTGTTCAACTCAAAGCTAGATGTCGGACCATTTGGTCATGAGCTAAAGAGGTCAATGATCATGAGTTAGTGTTTTTAAAATTTTATTACTATTATATGTATTTAAAATGTATCTTCTGTATATATAAAAATGGACGTATGTATATATGTTCCCTATAGACTCCGAAACCGCTCAACCGATTTTGATCAAATTTTTTGGCAATATTCAAAATAGTCCCGTGGGTGATTCGTGAAGATTCGTGGCGATTGGATAAACAACATTTTTTTTAGATTTTTCTAATTTTAATAGAATTGGAGGTAGAGTAAAGGAACATGTGGAAGGAGTGTCAGGGGGTAGGAGTGCCAGGGGAAGGAGTGCCAGGGGAAGGAGTGTCAGGGGAAAGAGGAGGGTCGCGTACAACGTCGGGCTTTCATACTTTTTTTCTCTTCCAAAATACTGACATTCGATCGATCAGATGTACTGCTTGAGCTACGATTTACCTCAGTGGAAATGCTCAACAGCTTACTGCGCACAGTATAAATGGGTTTCAAATATAAACGCAGGGAAAGGCAGGGTCTGATGTAAAGTACATATCAGACCCTGCTGATATAAAGTACATAAAGTACAACTTAAAAAAAGTTATGATTTTAAACTTTTTTATTTCAAACAAACATAATTTTCATAACCAGAAATTATTCAAAATCGTGTTTAAAGAACGAAAAAATAAAACAAAAACATTAAAACATTATGGAACATTGTGGTGAACCCCGAGAGGTCCACTCAAGTTCACCCAAGTTCATCTCGACGGAGCAACCATTCCAAGCAGCGCTACAGCCAATTATCTGGGCCTGGTCCTTAATAGAAGGTTAACATAACGTCCTCACTTGCTCACCAAACGGACGCTGCTCAATGAAAGGCCTAAAAATAATTATGCCTGATCGGTCGAAGGTCACATCTCAGGCTTAGGAGCAAGCTTGTAGTCCACAAAGCAATAATAAAGACTATATGGACCTACGTAATTTCGATATGAGGCACTGCCACCAGGAGCAGCTGTTCTATTATTCAAAAGTTTCAAAAAAGGGAGTTTGGTACATTTCTAACGCTCACCTTTTCCACACCAACAATGTGATCCACGAGGAACTCAGGATACCCTCGGTTCACCATGAAATTGCAATACTAAGCCGCTCTTACCAAAATCGGCTCAACAGCCACATCAACACCCTCGCCATCAACCTGCTCGACAAAAGCACCACTACAAGAAGGCTCATGCGGCTTCACCCGCTTGATCTCCCTCATGGGAGGCATTAATATATTTAAATACTTTCATTTTTCATTCAGTTACCAAAAAATCAATTATCATTGCACTATATAACTCTCCGTTGAAAGTTAAAGTCGCGCCATCATCGTCTGGTGCGATATTTGTTTGGAAGACAGTAAATTTTATTTGAATGTAAACATACATCATAAATATTTGAGAATCAAATTTCAATATTTTAGCTCATTCTTTTGATGTGTATAGACAATGCTCGAGTCGTATTTTCGAAAGAGTAAATATATAATACAAAAATATAGCCCTACAAAATAATATTCCCAATATACACTAACTTTAACTAGCCTTCACTTTTAATCTGGGAATAATACCAAAATTATATAGATTGCGATTTCAAGTAAGGTTTTACCAGTTGTCAGGTTTCAAACATTTTTAAAATATCGTTTACGATTCGGTACACTAAAATTGTCTGATTTTAATAAAATTAGACAAAAATCTCACTAGTGGATAACACAACAAAATGAAAGTGTAAAAATGCTTAAATTGGCTTTAAAAAAATCTAAAGCACAGCCTTAAATACAATTTCAGTTTAAGGAACATTCCTAATTGACTGAATTTGAAAAAAAAAAAAAAATAAAGACTATATAAATTTAAAGTATCACCTCATAAAAAATGTTCTATTGAAGCTTTGCATTACTTTGGTAGGTGCTGGCTAATATAAAATACTTTAGAATATCCAACTTTTATCGGTTCGAATAATTGAAATGCTCATATATTCGAACATTCGTATATTTACTTCAACAAAATTTATGCATTAAAAAACACGTCACCGAAGGAAATAATTTCCATACTAATCAAACAAGCAGCGTAACTAATCTCAGATTATAGCGTACAAATTCAAAAATAAAACGAATACTGTATTCCAGTATGCAGGTATGAAGAGTACAAAGTTTGACCAATCATTCGAATGCACTGAAAATCGAATGAACAATACAAAATCGAAGCAGTTTTATATATGTACATATATATTTATTGAAACAGGCAAACAAAACAGCAAAAAGAAATTCCATCGAAATATAAATGCAGTAGTCTTCGAATAAAATAAATGCATCCCCTATCAATTGGGAAAGACATAAAATGTGAGCTGAGAATATGTGACACAATCGCTGCGCTTATGCAATCAACAATAGACTGAAGAGCATGGCAGGAAATGGAAATTTATTCAAGAAAATAAGATAAAACATGATATTCAGTGGAACCGAAGCTTTAATACACTTTATACGAAATACCAAAACGAAGAGCGGTGAGGTGAACTGTATTTGTAAATGTAATGAAGAACCATTTACTCTATATTAGGATAATCTGTTGAGAGCAGCTTATTTTACCAAATAGGTAAATATAGACCAGAGATGGGCACAAAGAGAGCAACCGAAGTTTAAACGTATGTGCTCGTGCATTGCTGAAACAAAGCGATGTAAATCTACATAGTTAAAAGCATACAGACGAGATGACTTTGGCCAGTGAAATGCGTGTACATGTAAGTACCCGAAGAGAATTTTGCCATGGCGGGCACTCGAGCAAATCTTTGATATAGAACCTGTAGTTCATTTATGGTCTACAGTGGTGTATATAGTAAGTCAAAGTGATCAATTTCCTGATAACCTTTCCCTCCCTCTAAATAATTTGTATGTTGTGTTGTTGCTATCTCACCACGCACCAATCACACAACTATAAACAAAGAGACAATCACCAAAATATAAAGTAAAAATGCAATATCCTAACTCTTTCGCGCTCACAGTATCTTATTAACTTGTAAATGGCTATTCACATGCTATCGTTTAATATTTGTGTGTGAGTTTGTGTTTCATGTAAAGCCTATTTGTGTTTGCTTCGTTGTGTGAGTGACGATTGTTTAAGCTTTTTACAATCAGAATTTCAACTAATTTTGATAAATATATTTTAAATTAATACCTTTTAAATAGTACATATATTTTTTGCCAAACTCATTAGTATACTAGCCCAGTCATATTAGGGTTTCACCTCGGAATGAAAATTGGTATAAACCTTTCTTTTGTCGTTCTATATGTTGTCTCAAAAGTCTTATATAATATCGTGTTCGCGTCTTAAGATATCTCGCTTCCCATACCTTAAATGAGATTTGCACCTATTATAAAAGTTGTAGAGTATAAAATTCTCTACAACTTTTGTTCCAACTATTTTTCATACGATTAATAGTTTTTGAGGTAGAGCGTAAAGACTGCGCATCTCACAGTCATATAAGGCCTAATGCAAGGCCAAGCCTGAGTTACGGTTAATCGTATGTTGTATAAAGTTAATTTTTTACCAAAAAATATTATTATTATTAAAACAATGGCTATTATTTATGTACTAATTATTAATTATTTATATTTAATTAAAATAAGAGACACTTAATTATTTACATTTAATTATTTATACTTATTTATTTATATTTAATTCCTTATATATAACTATTTTATTCTTTAATTCTTGCAAGAAAGAATTAAAATAAACATGAAATTATGTACATGAAAGAAACTTAAAAAACAATCTTAATATTTAACAATCACAAGATTGTTACAAAGCTATGTCCCTTAAGTAAGATCTGATTTGGAAATCTGTTTGGAATAGAGTATTTACTCATGTATCAACCAAGAGGAAAAATTTCTTGGAGTCATCTGCACTAAAGATGGGATGCATGACCATCCCGATTATCAGAAATCATGCCTGATGTAGCCTTTTTTTATATCAATTGTATTATTACAAGATAGCACAACGTGTCATATATCGGTCATCACGTTTAAGTGTGTTTGTAAGAAAAGTTCACAGAACGCGTTATTTCCAGAAGAGGCAACGTGCAACGATCACCAAGATCGTGCAATTTAAAGCCCTTACGCTTTTTCTCCGGGGCTCCGTTAAATCACTGATAGTTATATATATTTTATTCTTTAATTCTTGCAAGAAAGAATTAAAATAAACATGAAATTATGTACATGAAAGAAACTTAAAAAACAATCTTAATATTTAACAATCACAAGATTGTTACATAGCTATGTCCCTTAAGTAAGATCTGATTTGGAAATCTGTTTGGAATAGAGTATTTACTCATGTATCAACCAAGAGGAAAAATTTCTTGGAGTCATCTGCACTAAAGATGGGATGCATGACTATCCCGATTATCAGAAATCATGCCTGATGTAGCCTTTTTTTATATCAATTGTATTATAACAAGATAGCACAACGTGTCATATATCGGTCATCACGTTTAAGTGTGTTTGTAAGAAAAGTTCACAGAACGCGTTATTTCCAGAAGAGGCAACGTGCAACGATCACCAAGATCGTGCAATTTAAAGCCCTTACGCTTTTTCTCCGGGGCTCCGTTAAATCACTGATTTATGGCAATAAACCAGCAACAATTGACAAACTGGTGAATAACATTATTCCAACAATTTGTGAGATCCAGCCCGACAGAGTCATACAAAACTGGACTTCTTGGATCGTATACTGAAAAAGAAGCAGCGGAGGCCTTTTCAACAAATAATGGTATTGAATGTACTTCAATTCGCAATTAAGGTTTACGTCATATCTCACATAGAACTCTTTTTGTAACATTTTAAAGTTCAGGCATGCTTTATAGTAGGGGAGCCCGGGATGCTAAATTTGCAGTTACTAAAGCGTTATGGGGACCCATTGGATTGTGAAGGTTAGGTTCTAAAACGAAAACAATGTATGTTAAGTTTTCCATTTTAGTGGGGAGAAGAGCGTGTACAAATTTTCAAAAATGTAAAAAAAAAACAGTCACATGGCAATACTCGAGCGCGTCGGTGTATAGTGTATACGCACTTTGTATTTTTTAATAACCGAGAGATATTAATCTGACGAATAACTAGTGCAGCGTGGCCGTAAAAAGCGGTAGAAAAAAGTTATTTGAGCGTGCCAGATATTCAGAGCGAATGTTGAGTGCGCTCAAAAAAGTGTCCAATTCAAATAACTGATGATTTGGTCATGACCAATTTTTGAAAATGTAAAAAAAAATGTGACCTTGAAATACTCGAGAGCGTCAGATTTTTTATACAGACGGTTCAACATGATGTCCTAAATGATAATCTGACAATTATATGGAGGGATATTGTAAATCTGACAATAATAAACTTCGATTAAAACATAATAGCACTTATAATTCACAAATAGCTTTTACGACGCAAATGTTCGAAATTTTCTAATGTTCCGCGCAACTTCTTAATTTTTTCTTTCATATGAACCTTTTCCTACATCGCCCCATGAAAAACGTCAGATTATATGTTTTTCGTAATCCTAACAAAAAAAATCAATCGCGCTCCAGTATTTCATGGTGACGTTTTTTTTTTACAACTTTGTGACTCGCCCATTTCCTTATGCCACGCTCAAATTGTCAGATTATTGAAATATAAACTTTCTGCATGTAGTTAACTTACCTTGTCTTAATCTGACGCGCTCGACATTTTCAGATGATCGATTTTTTTTTCCTAATCTGACGGGCTGCCCTCAACGCACGAACCTATATTAGGGGTTCATATATGGTGGGGTACATTACAATGTACAAGGTTTCTCCCCATATGATTTTCTGACGCGCGTTACTAACACGCAAAATCCCCGCTTGGGCTCCTCTACTATTATGGAAAAACCTATAGAGAATATACACATACTACATATAATTTATGTGTTTCACGATGCCAGCTTTAATGCGTTACAAACGTTAGGACAAACTAATATAACACTTTCACACTATATATGTATACGTGTGAAGGGTATAACAAGAAGAATAAATACATACATATATCACTGCCGGAATGGTTTTCAAATAATTTACTTAGTATAATCAGGTCATGCTCACCTTCGTTTCTCCTTCGGTTTGCCGTTGGCGGTTAAAGCAATTGGTGCAGCGGTATCGCTGCCGGTAGTTGGATTGGTGGTATTGGAGGAGGAGACGGAGACACTACTATTGACAGCCGTTTTCGAAGTTGTTGCCGTAGTTGTCGGGGTTGTTGTTGCGGCGGAGCGCCGCTTTTGCGCCTCAGCTGCAGCTTCGATTTTATCAATTAAAGAAACCATTTTGTTTTTTCATTAAATAAATCCGCAGCAGCAATCGCAGCATACGAATTTTTTATTGGTTTGCACTGAATTAAATTGCCTTTTTTTTTGTATTTTTATAATATTTGTAGAGCGTTGTTTATTAAATTTGATATTTTTTTGTTGATGTAAATTCACTAATTTGAGACTCTTCTGTAACGTGTGCGTTGATAATAGTTGTATCTACATATGTACGCGTAATTGTACTAGTTTAATGTATATTTTTATGTATATAAGTTGCGAATGAATTTTTAATTTGAATTCGATTAATTGGAATTAATTTATTATTTTTAAATAAATTTGTTCCAATTTTATTTTTTAATTCCTTTACCGTGTATGTTGCTTCGTCGTCACATACGCACGTTCATTCACACACTTAATGCAACGAGCGCACAATCAAAACACGCGCACACACACACACACCGATGCACTTACACGCATTGACGTTCAGATGTTCAAACTATTTTTGTTTCTTTTTCTTCTTTTCTGCTTTACACTGGTATTCCGATTTAGTTCTGCTTTTATTATTTGTTTAAATTGTGCTATCAATGCTTTTATTTCAAAGCACAGATAGACATAGAACAAATTGCAATGCGGCTAATATTATTTAATCACTTGTTGTTGTTGTTGCTGCTGTTGATGTTGTTTTTGTTGTAGTATTAACTGGAAAAACACTGCATAATAAAAGAAATCAAAATATTGATGAACAACACTCACAACACTGGCGGCTGTTGGCAAATAGACTTTCTATTAATTTCTTTTTTCTTCCGTTTACGTCGGATTTTCGTTGTTGAAAAATACACTTTATGTGTGTTTTGCAGCATATAATCACGTGATTTTTCTATTGCACTTTAAAATTGTGTATAGATTTGCGTTTAGTAATAATTTTTGTATATTCACACTTCTATTTACAAAAAGTTTCATTGCATTTTATTCACGAATTGGTATTCTCGTTTTTCATACTAACTTTGCTTCTTCGCTTTAAGCATTCACACTGCGCGCATGCATATTGTTGCCATTCAATGTAGAGTTGTATTTTTGTATTTTGTAATTTGAATGCACAGCTGACGGTAATGAACACCTGTTTTTTGTTTTGGTTGCTTTTCACATGTACGAAAACATCCAGAAAAAAAAAGAACATGTGACGGCAAAAGTCAAGTTGTTCGACTGTATTATACTCTGTACATACGGTATTTGTAGTAAAACTTAGTTTGCTTCCAAATTTTGCTTTCTACAAACCAGAGCTGTAAAGAATGTCTAATTTTTAATTCACAGGTTGATGAAGTATAAATTCCTTTTTTCAAAACGTAAATTCCCCAATAGCCCCAATTCTTGAATTTTGTATGAAAACTCTCTGATTACAGTAAATACTAACTTAAAATTCATTCATTTAGTGGCTTATTATGGATGAACGCCTCACAATTATGAAAAAATGTATAATTTCAGTCAAAATCAACTTGACATTTGAAATGGTAACTTCACATAATTATCAACTTACATCCCACGTTTAAGTTATAAAATTTTACAAATAATTTATTTTACACCTGCTAAGTTCGGTACCACCAAAGTTAAAGTTTTGTTTTACACAGTCTTGAAAATCATAGGTGGCTGATGCCCCCATTGTCCATACACAGAAGAAGCCGATTTCAGGCATTTATCATGACCCTTACCACCATATAGCGGGTATGTTTAGCAATTTCTAAAACTTCGCAATCCCGAAATGCCATGTATACTACATATCATCCAGTTTTTTATAATATGCGATTTGAATCATAGTATTTTAGCAAAAGTTACATTAGTATCGTGTCCATGCTTAATCTGATAATAAAATCTGGATCAAAATTTAGTTTTAAAATTTAAATATAACAGACTTAAAAACTATAGTACTAAGTAAAACAAAAGCTTGTCAAATATAAAAACATTTAAAAAATCATACCCTCCTGTTCCCAATTACACTGCTAAATAAATTATTAGGAAATGATTTCGAAAAAGTGTTCACTTTTAAGAGGACTTTGCGATTTGAATTCACTTTGAATTGACACTATGAATTCATATTCTCAATGTCAAGCGATCTAAGATCGCGAACTACTTCTGCAAATAAAAAACGGATTATTTTATCGAAACGACTTTATTCGGAAGTTAAATTCACCAAGATTGTTTAAAGTGATAGTTAAAAAAAATAGTTGCGAAAAACATTTTGATTCCGAATTCCCCATAGGCTTTGCAGATATCATCCTCCACTTTTACGTAATCAGAGCTTCATTGGTTTTTGAATATCTTGTGGCACAAGGAACTAAAACTAAGTCATGCCATCTATTTCACATGGTTCAGTTTCTTTAAAAAGATTTTATCATATAATATCATAATTTCTGGTTCAATCAAAACCCTTGTTTGTTATAAAAATGGAATAAAGTAAACATACACTCCGGTTTGTTTAGTATGTCTGATCAAAAATAACAAAAAAGCAAAAGAAAATTATCTTTCATTGGAGTAACTTTATAGCTTTGTCAATTTTTATTAGGTTTTTATGAATTTTATTGTACATATATAAACATGTCTCTTCCGGGATCACATTTTCAGAAAGAATTCGATTAAATAGTAATTGTTTGGAAGAATCACTTGAGATTGAGCATGAAAATTTCATATTAATCACAAACTTGAAAAAACATTTAATGATAACCCAATGCCAAACATTTTGTGCTGAACCAAATTTCGCATTGAAATAAAAAATAAAAACTATCAGATTATTTCGAAGAGTTAAAAATCGGTTGAAAATTTTACTGCATTATTGGATATTGAGAGAATTTATTTATTCAAAATTTGCGATAGTTCGCAGTTTTTCAAATCGGAGAAATGTTGTATTCGACTAGTTTATGCAAATGTGAGCAACAGACAGAAGGAGAGTTGGGAGACTCTCTTAAGTATTATTAATCAGAATTGAAAGACAAGTAGATATAGTAAACATGTCCGTCTTTCCATCTGTTTAAACGAACAATAAAATAGAAATGCCAATTATGGCGTATCTTTCGTAAATCCTTACTAAATATTCCATATAGACCCAGCTCGGATCACTTTAAGTGGTAACCCCATTACCCTTCTTTTTTGATCTTTTCTATGAACATTTATTTATTTTTAATCAACTCGAATTTTTCATCAATTCTAATAACATGTCCCGCATGTGTCTAGGTCGGACCACCAAAAAATTAAAGTCTATGGTTCATTTAAGGTGCCTTACAAAAGATAGAGATCGAGCACATTCAACTGCAGCGTTATTTCTGTAATACTGTGTTATGTACCGAGCAGCACCGAGAAATATCGAAGTAGCCATGTTCGTCTGTCTCCTCTTCTCGTATGAATGAAAACTAGTTCCTCAGTTTTTATAATATCGATCTGGTATCGGGTATGTTACTATACTGAACATATATCACAACTAGCATGCCACGCCTACTTTTAGTGGAATCCACAATACAAACCTACCGCTCACTTTCCGTATTTTGTATGAAGCCCGTTCCTAAGCGGAATCACAATAACCTTGACGCTTGAATATAAACGCACTACGCTTACCTGCGTAGCTGGAAGTGCGAAACTAACTTCTGACATATCAATTGAAAATTTAAGAAAATTTCTAACCATATATGGTATTGTTTTTGGTTTTCCTTTGATCATTTTTCTTAGAAAAAAATAAAAGTGATAACCGAAACAACACCGGTACAAATGTTTTAGTTCCGATACAGTAAATAAATTTTTTTTAAATTTTCGTTTTAAAAAAAAAATTACAATATCGGTTCTGGTTCCGTTTCCCAATTTAAATCGGTTAATTTGGGTCAACGGTTCCAGTTTTATACTACGGTTTAAACACAAACATTAAACGAGTCCTATTGAATTGTCACTATGAACTCCGGAATGAATGTTTTTGTAATCCCTAAATGTAAAAGAAGTTTCTGAATTATGAAGTTGTGCGCTGTGCTTCGCTCAAAGTTTATTTTTGAAACAATGAAAGTTTTAAAGTTATTTTCAATATGAAAAGCAATCTAACCAAATTTAAATTTCTAACCATATCAGTTATGGTTATATACATACCTATGTAAATAAACTTTGTTCGATCACCAGGACACTCTATGTAGTTGTTATAATATTGTTCAATACTAATATATTACGATACATATGTGTACTGTACATAAAATGCATACATATGTACATTCAATAAACTATTTCGATATTTTATTATAAAAAACCGAAAAACTTAATAGCAACGCAACGTATCGTGCTCCTGACAAACGGAACACATTTTCTAAAGATGTAATGACTGCCTCTGAGTTTTGAGTATATAGTACATACATAAATGCTAAATTAATCAGCTTTCTTCGAAATCGAAGATGCCGCTGCAGATATAGGTGCCGACGAAGCAGCCGTGTCGATCGAGTCTACATTCGTTGTCGTTGCACCATCGTTATCTAGATTAATTACATCCATTGCACCATTGTCATCGTCATCATCGGCATTTGCCTTATTGTATACTGTCGGATAAGTCTGAAAGCAATCTTGCATTGTACGGAATGCCTCATAACAATCGGAGCCCTTCGGATCTGCTTCGCTGTAGTGAAAACATGAGAAAGCATCGCGAAATTCAACGCCACATGGACCAGTTGCCATGCCACCCAAACAAGGACAGCTCCAATTTATTTCGCCATCCTTGGCTATTAGACCCTGTGGCGGTTCTGGCGCTGGTAATTCAATTGTGCTCGGTGTCGCATGATCTTCTTTTGTGACGAAAATTACCTTATCTTTGCCGTAGTCTTTACAGTATGAATAGGATGACATGTTGTATGAGCGTTTGCAGTAATTTCAGTTTTCTTCGAACTTGGTTTCGTCTAACTCAAAATCAAGGGGATTCTTTGATGCTTTTAGCAACTGAAAATGGCACGGTTCCTCCTGATAATGTCCAATCAAGGTAATAGCAGTGCGAGCGCGTTGATAGAAATCCTCCGGTATGCGAAAGATTGCACGCCGATGCCTTCCACTAAATTTGACAATATCGATTGTTGTCTTGCCGCCAATCTCACCGAAAAAGCTTTCCAAAGAGTGTTCAATGCTACCACGAAAATAGGCCGGCGTGAAAACAACGTGTTCCGGTTCTCGTATTCTCCTGTTGCAATTGTTTGTTTTGTGATGAAAATACATACATATATTGTAGGTTTAATATTTTAAATTGCATTAATTTCAAGTAACAAATGCTTACAACTGTATGTCCAAGTAATAATAACCGCTCATAGTATAGTTGCCTGCGAGCAACTTATAGATTTTCGTATATTTTAATTGAAAAAAAAAAACAGTAAATAATTAAATAAATTTGCGGTAGCAGCTGCGGCTGAAGTGACACAAAAACGTACGTGATGTAATTATTCGAGGTTATAAACGGCAGAGTTGTCAAGCCTTTGTACAAAAATACGAATTGCTTGCATATAAAATGTAAATTTTATTATTATATATTTTTCAATTATTTATTTTTGTTATGTAAAAAACGTCTAAAGATTTTAATATATTACAGAATTTGAATAAAAGGCAGCCAAAATATGTGCGACATTTTAACAATTTTTAAAAGCTATGGCTACTCTGTGCGGAACAAAGTGACAGTGGAACAGTGTTTCAAGTGTGTAAAATAATTTCATGTAAGCGCGCAAATGAAAAAATAAAACACAGTTTTAAAGTTTTGATTAATATAAAATAAATAAATAAAAATAAAAAAAAACATGCTTGCAATTATTATTTGTGCAGCGTATAAAAATCTCTAACAATGGAAGCATACGGTGAGGTCGAGGCGCAGGATACAACTGCAGATGATGATTTTAAAGAAAATTCGGGCCCGCTCTATGTGTCAAAACTGGAGGTACGTGTTAAAAAGAAAAACTTTTAAAAAATGTGTAATATGTACATACGTATAAACATTCAACACAGGGCAATGGCATCTCCGGCAATGATATTAAACGTCTGCAGGAGGCTGGTTTTCATACCATCGAATCGATTGCCTATTCGCCGCGTAAAGCGCTTATGTCCATCAAAGGTTTCAACGAGGGCAAAGTGGACAAAATAATGAAAGAAGTTGAAAAGTTAGTGTCACTTGGTTTTACAACAGCACTTGATATACATCATAGACGTGCAGATATTGTTATGCTAACAACCGGCTCCAGTGAGCTAGACAAATTGCTCGGCGGCGGCATCGAGACAGGCTCAATTACAGAAATATTTGGTGAATTTCGTTGTGGCAAGACTCAGATCTGTCATACTTTGGCCGTAACATGTCAATTGCCGGTTACACTAAACGGTGGAGAGGGCAAGTGTCTATACATCGATACAGAGGGCACATTTCGGCCGGAGCGTCTGACATCGGTAGCGGAGCGCTATAAACTTGAAAAAGAATCTGTACTAGACAATGTAGCATTCGCACGCGCATATAATACCGATCATCAGACAAAGCTATTAACGCAAGCCGCCGCTATGATGGTGGAATCCAGATATGCATTGATTATTGTAGACAGCGCAACAGCACTCTATCGCACAGATTACGTTGGTCGCGGTGAACTAAATGCACGTCAGTGTCATTTAGGTCGTTTTATGCGTCTATTACTGCGTCTGGCCGATGAGGTAGGTGTGCTCATTTCATTTACAACATAGTTGAGAGAATTCTGTATAACATTTTATTTATACTTACCATTTTATAGTTTGGTGTTGCTGTAGTTATTACAAATCAGGTCGTTGCACAAGTGGATGGCGGCGGTGGCATGTTTGTAGCGGATTCTAAGAAACCCATTGGTGGCCATATAATTGCACACGCGTCGACGACACGTCTTTCACTAAGGAAAGGTCGTGGCGAAACGAGAATATGCAAGATTTACGACTCGCCCTGTTTGCCGGAATCGGAAGCAGCATTTGCCATATTGCCCGATGGCATTGGGGATGCTAAGGAATAGATAGAATTAAAAAATTGTATGAAATTTGAGTGCGCTATTAGATAAGTGGATCGTTCATCGCATTCCAATCACTACGGTTTTGCTCAAATTAATCAACTAATACTACGAAAAAAAAACTTGTATTAGTTTTGTATATGGTAATATTAATATAATATTAGGATTCCTTTTTCTTAATTAACAAAAAATGGTAATGTAAGTAATAACGAATAAAGTAAAAAATATAAATGTACCTATGGAGTCAGGGTTAATATCAATTTGTGCAAATATGCGTAACAGGCGGCGTGGTAGACCTAAAACTCTATATATGTGCTTGATCAGCATTGACATACTCTTGTCCGTCTGTCTGGTAGTATGAAACAGCAGATCGCAGAGTCTAAAAGCTAGACCTTGGATATAACGTTACACCTCTCCACATGCAACTCTAGTTTACGAAATTGTGTGGGTGACACGCCCAATATTACGGCCATTTGTCTCCTATATGCACTATTTTGAAGGCTGACTGTGTAAAACAAAACTTGTAGACGCAATGTTTGCTATGTATTAAAGGAATTATCGGAGACCCCATAAAGTATATATCTGAGAGATCAGCAGAAGACAAGTCTATCTTGTCACATCCTTCTGTCTTTGAATTGGCCTGCACACTATTTCGTCAAACTTTGAAATATTAGTTTGAAACTTGGTAAGGAGAATTCTTATAGCTATAAGCACCTCCTAGATGGTATATCACCTCCCATACTAAAACACTTTGTATTTATTTTGTTGTTTGAATTAAACCATTTATTAATGTTAAAAAAATACTTGTTTTTCAATTTTTCAACTATATACAAGTGAACCCAAATAATAATATTAATATTGTATAAATTATACATTTTTGTAACGGTATACATTTGAGACCTCGATAACTTAACTGTCTAGCGTGCTTCCTAACCTTACAAACGACCCGGGATAAACTGCCGCTCAATCCAAAATATCTTTGAATTTAAATTTAATTATTTCTAATAATTTCAAACCCCAATTTGAATAAATTCAGCTTCGGTTCCACCGTAGTTCAAATTGTGAATTTTTTCTTATTTCTTAAACAATAATAGTTTTTAAATTATTCAACTACATTAAAATGGGGAATCCACTTAATAATATAGATATATTTTACACTTGTATCAATAAACCTTTAAGTAGTCGATAGCTCAACTGGCCAGTGTGTTGCCTAAAATTCCAAAGGACCTGGGTTCAACCCCTGCTTGATCCAAAAGTTCTTATAATTTTTATATATTTCTTTCGAATCACTTCATGTTCGAATTGATGCTAAACTATTGTTGCGGCGCTTCGGTTGCAATGTTAGCGTATGATTTCACTAGGAGACCATTAAATTCCTTGGATAAAATCTCAGTGCTTTTATTTCACAATAGCTTCAAAATTTTTGATTAAGGCAAGTATTTAAATAGCTCATAGCATAATCACCGACAAAACTTTGCAGAATTACTTTCTGGCGAAAAACCGAAGGTTGTTAAAAATTGGAGCTAAACATAGATAACTACTTACTCTTAGGTGGATCTACAAACGTCTATCAGTAATGGCCGCACGTAGGAAGGCGCACCGCTCGGTGTAGTTTAGTGTGCGCCGGCGCCAGTCGCTGGCAATCCGGAGCTTGTTTAGGTCGTCATAGACCTGATCTTGTCATTTTAAGCTCGGTTGTCTTCTCTGACGCCGTCCAATAACCAAATTCAGTTTTCCGTCGAACACCTTTAGTGCTGGAGCTACGGGGTTCATCCAAATGAGGTGACCAGCACAGTGCAGCTGCTGGAATTTCATACGGGTTCTAAACTCGACGAAAACTCTATGGGGACCAAAAATCCTACGAAGCATCTTTCTCTCGAACACTCCCAAAGATGCTGAATCCGTTGATGTCAGGGTCCATGCTTCTGCAAAATACATCAGGACTGGGATTATCAGTGTCATAGATTTTTATCTTTGTACTTCTAAAAAAGACTACTTTTAATCCGCTTCCTGAGCCCAAAGCGGTGGTTAACAAGTGTGATTCTTCGTCTGATTTGTTGTTGCTGATAATTTCTGTACCCAGATAGACAAAGTTTTCTACAACAATGAAGTTAAAATTCTTACTCACAGACCGTCCAAGATGGTCTTCGAATGCACACCAAGTACTTCTCCTCGTTCACCGCTAGACCAATGAGAAATGATCGTCTCTCAATCTCCGAGAACGCCTTACTAACTCGCCGTTCGTTCGAGCCGATGATGTCAATATCATAAGCATAATCAGGTAGCTTCACTTCCTTATGTAAGATCAGAGATTTAAAAAATCAAACGTTATTTTTTTTTTTTGGAAACTATCATATTTATACTGAGTATTAAAAAAAAGATACAATGGTTCATTATATTTGCTATTTTGAATTTTTAAAATCTCATCTCTGTATCGTAATCAGCGACCTCAAATACTAATGAAAACCGAGTTTCAAGCAGATTAAATGACTTTTTCAAAAATGGGTCTGCCATTTAAAATCCGTCATTTTGTTTTCGGAAACATATAAATTAATTAAACCCATACAATTTTTTTTTGAAAAATATTTTTATTTGATTTTGGATCAATATCTTAAAACCTGACCTTCTAGTTTTGATTTATACAGGCAGGGGTCAGACAGACTAATATTAGCTAGTTCGATTTCTCTCGTTGTGCTGAGCAGGAATATATGCAATTTATGGGGTGTCCCATGCTTCTGTCAATGCGTTATAAACGACAAATTTATAATATCTCACTACATGTAGAGTTTCAAAATTTGGCCTCACATAACTCAATTTCACAAAACCACGCCTTAGTGAGGATTTTCACTATAAAAGAAACCTACTGTCAAGAAATTAGTGGGAGCGTTCCACGCCAATTTAGCCATGTGTTAAGTTTACATAATTTCTCTATCATGCATTTTAAGTTGATGCTGACTGTAATAAAGACTTTATTACAAAAAACGTAAAAGTGAGGACCCTGAAGATTTAATGCTAAAGATTTAAAGTTAAAGTATTTACAAAAAATTATTAAACAAAAAGTGATACAATTCGGGATCCTAACTTTGCACTATTAAATCTTCCCGTTGGCAAATTTCAGCAATTTAATGAACTTTAATTTAAAAAGAAAAAATAAGTCTACCATTCTTGGTGGGACATTTAGTGGCCATTTGGGGGGATATTTGGTAAAATGTAAAATGTTTTTCATATTTTAATAAAAAGAAATTTTAATTACAATTTTATTACCAGTCATTTATTGATTCATTGCGAAAGGAGCTACGTTCGATCCGGGTGTCCACGACACTTCACTATTTTCAATGCAATATGAGAAATGTGTCACATATATTATCGTCTCAATATGACTTTCGATTTCTTAGATAATCCGGAAGTTTGCTGTCGTATTGAGCGGTAATTTTTTTAAGTTTGAAGTAAGTTTAAATGAAAGTTTGACAAATTTTTGGTAATAGCTATGACACATAAAAACCAAACTGTCAGAAAAACTGACGTATACAGTTGTATACAGTTATCATCTTTGAACTGTTGCCGAAAAAAATATATATCGTACATACACATGTGCTTCATACAGTTAGCGTTACCACTAACCATACCACATACTATTCTCTGGCGTTACTAACATACTGTTGAACTACTAATACCTTGTCCTTAACGCTATGTGTGAAGGGTGTATTAAATAAGAAAAAAGAACATGGTAGCGGAATGCATGAGAATCATTGGAACACAACAAAGGTTATTGCATTTATTCGGAGATGGAAGTTTGTGAAGAAAATCATGAACTTTTGCAAGATTTTGATGAATTAACCAATCCAAGCACATTTGAAGATCCCAATGATCCGCTTAGTGTCAATGCAGAAGTCAAATTTGAAAATTCCGAAGCAAAACTCGCTGCTAAAGAGGTAAAAAAGCCACTGCAGTTGCCGGCGGAATCGACAAGAAGACGCAGCGCACGTCAAACACGCGCCCAAACAATCAAGCATGAATTCTCTACTGACGACGATGATACGGATGAGGAGCAACCGCTGTCAGTTCTTTTTAAAAAACGTCGCAAAAGAAAACAAGCGGCGATTGCAAAAACAAAATCACAACCAACGGTTACGCCAGATGCCGCAACAAATACTGCTGAGGCGCTCACAAATCGCATACGAACATGGCGCAAACAAAAACGTGAAAAAGAAACTGAAGATCAAGCCGAAATCCGGCGTATAAGGGGACGCATACAGAACATGAAGGCGCGTCTGGTAGCGCATCTACGTTTGCCGGAAAGTGTTATGGAAGAACGCCGGAAACGCGATGTTGAGCAAAATATTTTACGCCGTAATAAACGCCGAGCAACTGAAAGTAAAGAGCAAAAAGAAGCGCGTAAGGCGACCTATGCGCAACAGAAACGCTGGGTACGGCACCGCCGCGAGGCAACTGAAACTGCCGAGGAAACGGCTAGGCGTAAAATCGCAGAGCGGCAAAAGCAGAAGCAATATATTCGCATGCGGCGTGCAAACGAAACTGATGAAGAGCGTGCCGTGCGAAAGGAGAAGGAGCGTTTATATCGTGAACGTCTCAAACTACGGAAACAGGGCGAGAAGACATTGGAACAACTTTTAGCTTCTGATGTTGTAGCGCCAAGTGAAGAGCAAACGTCTGCAACGTGAAACCGAGCAGTACAAAAATAAGAATTTAGTTTTAATATACTCGTAAACTCAGGGAAATATGTATGTAAGGAAGAAAACCATAAATAAAATCATTTAAACAAGAAGAACGCTTCTGTCTAGTGAGTTCGTACAGGAAATGTGTGCCAGTCCAGGTTAGAGTTGCCATTTGTGTTACTACGTGGATCTCGACCCTTCTCCTAATTTAGCCAGTTGATGGAGTAGTGAGTAGCACTCGTATCTTTGAAGCAACTACTTCGTTTAGGCTCACCAGAAACGTAGCTTCCAGTTGTCTGCATTTTACAATATAAAGTGGTGTACTTAGGAACTCCCAGATGTTTTCTGGATGCTTCCTCGCGCATAGTGTTTCTGCAAAAGTCATTGTGGGGAACTGCATGACACTCCTCATATATCTTTTCGTTCAAATTATTTATTTTCTAGTCCTCACATTAGTCTTAAGAGCACCAGCAGCATGCATTTCTTTTCTTTGAAATTTAAATATTTACATTTTTTTTTTGGTAAGTGTGGCATTTGGTGTTAGGTGTTAGATTAGGTTGGTGTTAGATTAGGTTCAATGGCCGCAAAACCAGCGTAACTTAGGCCTAAGAGGCTCATTGGGTTAACACAAATCTCTTATTTGAGAGAGACCACTCCCACAGCCATTGTGATGATTTAATGAATTTTACTGACCTCAGTTTTAGAGATTTCTGAATGGTCATTTAGTAAATTACTCCCCAATATGCACGAATCTCCTATTTATGGCCGAACAGCTACACAGCAGGTGCTGAACACTCTCCTCCGCTGTTTTGCCAGCTTTTACTTTGGTCGGGTTGATTATCTTTCAGTCTGATGCCATGTCTGCCTATGAAGCAATGTCTTTTGTCGTATCCTGGCACAAATTTGTTTGGAGATATACAGTTGCTCTGACTTGATTGTTTAGCTTAGAGACGTCGGTGTATATATATACTTATGGAGTCGGTTATCCTTTGTTGTTGGGTATGCCATTCAGTCATGTGGGTAAATTCGACGTATTTTTTTATCGAAAACTAGTTTTGGAACACAATAGACAGTGTGCTGTGATAGATCCCTATAGTAGTATAGTTTAGGAGCGTTGATTGAACTACTAGTGTTTATTCATGATTTTCTTTCTTTCAGTCTTATAGTGGTATACTAGAATTGCTTTCCTTACCTACTAGATCTAGTGGGGGTAGAATTAGAAATGTGTTTAGCGCCTCCGTCGTTGTGGTACATATCGCTCCTCTGCTGCATAATACTGCACTTCTTTCCACCATTCTAAATCGGTTTCGGGAGCAGGCCTGCGTACTAGAATGCTTACATAAGTATAGAGACTCAAGATACAGATAAAAATTATTAGTTTTTATATTTTAATAAGTTCAAAATAAAACGGGGGAGAATAATGTTATAATTATTTGTCAAAGCATCTGTTGTGCATACAAAATTAAAAAATGTACTACACCTATGTAAATAAAACTTTAAGCTTACGTTATCTGCTACAACCATTTGTGGCTAACAGTTTTTAGTGTGAATCTGATTATTAATTGTCAGTCATTAAGGATTATATAACAAACACAAAAAAAAAAAGAAAAAAAAAACAAGAGCTATAATCGAGCTGCTCGACGACTATTTTATATCCTGTACACGTCATATTATTTTAGTAGAAGGCCTGGATTTGCCAACATATTTTGCTTTCTACAAACTATATTAGGCTAAATAATTTTTGAAGCAAGTCATGTCATACTTTCAACTTATAACAAATACATATATGTATAGAAAAAGGACTGAATATAAAGCTTTGCTCAGACGGTCGTCTATTACTGACACCTTCATTGCATTGCATTAAAAAAATTGATGGCAAACTCAACGAAAATTGTTAAACTTACCGTGTGAACTTGATTTAATTATGAGTTTTCACCACTACGGCAAAACGGTTGCGAATTATAAAATTTTATGATACAATTGTACAATTGGCGCACTTGAGATTCTATAACGCTAGTTGCTCTAAGTCTTCTCGAGTCATAGAACTTTCTCTCCGACAGACATACGGACGGACATACGTGGCTAACCGACTTGTCTTGACACGGTAATTAAGAATATATATACTTCATGGAGTCTCCGATGCTTGCTTCGCTATGTTCCATACTTATTGACAGCACAACAAACCAAATTTTTTGCACAGGCTATAAAGAAAAAAAAATCGTCAACTTAATAACACATCTAACTTAGTTCTAGTACGTCTTGTCCAAAATTTCATAGATTCTCGTTCATCGTGTCAGGTATGTTCTTTGTATACATATTGTAGATTTTTACCATCTCGCAAAAGTCCTCCCAAAATATGCGCGAGAAATGTACAGTCGGTATGAAGAGTGCTTTAAATTTTTCATATAGTTCGCTAGCTGTATTGCGTATTATTTCTGCCTGTGATTTAAATTCTAATTCATCGTTCAGAGCCATTTTCCACAAGTCCAAGTTACCAACGTAACGACGCATACGGCGTATTATGTCCACGCATTGTGGATTACGCAACAACATCAGTTTATTAAGCTCGAATTGTTTATAGCTCTCTAGAAGCTCAAGACATTTGCCCACATTGGCGCGACGCAAGCCAAGACAATCGCGCAATTGTTGTGAAAGATGTAAAAATTCGTCCTCCATGAAGAGTGAGTCCTCTTGTGCAATCAGCTCCTCAATAAAACGATCTGCATCCTGCTGTGAGATGTCGCTGCGCACTGGTTCCATTACAATACGTTCGTGAATATCTTTAACATCGATTTGACCTGTCTCGAGTTGAATTTTTAATTCCAAAGCTTCGTTATGCGCCTTCTCTTTCCATTCGGTTTCTTCATCCTGACTTTGGAATGCGTGCGGCTTGCCGTAGTCGATGATAATGCCCACACACTTGGCGCTCGGTAGATAAACCATTAATAGCCCATTTTCAATCTGCATTATTCAAAAGTATTTTGTATTAATTTTATTCATTTCATATGTACATACATACTTACATTCATGGGTATTGTGCGCTTTTGCATTGGCGGCACTGTAGCAGTAGGCTTGATACACTTGCCAGGCTGCTTATCCGCTGCGACTTTTGGTTTGCGGCCAACACGTTTGCCACCATTAGCTACTGACGCCGCTACCGTGGCTTTGGATTTAGCGTTATTCTTGCTATTATTTTTAAGAATTGATTTGGTTTCCTTTGACGTAGCAACCGCTGCTTCCATTGAATAACTTGACATGACAGTTGTGGACGTCACTACAGCCGCATCCTCACCGTTTAGTATAATTTTCTCAATTTCTTGAACCGCTTCTCTGAATTTGATACGCTTCATAATTTTCGCGTGCGCGTACTTATCCTTATGCTCCAAGTATGGAAATAAATCGCCTATTTTAATAGTTGCTGTCTCGCCGGTGCCATAGAAGTACACACTGTATTTTTTATTGCTGAATTCTGTGATCTTTGCGGGCCACGGTGGATAGCCTTTTACTTTGGCAAACACCAAATCGCCAATGTTAAAATTATTTTTCGCTTTTAAGTTGGCCATTGCTGAGCTCCGATACAAAAGTTATGTATATTTTTTGAAATGTCTTTTTTTACTTGTATACAGCTATCGGATTGTTAAATATTAATTCTTATGTTAAATTCTTATGTTGCAAGACGCTCCGCTCCAGTGTTGTTCAATGCAACATTGCGTTTGTGCGGTACGATTTTATATTCAACTTTAGATTAGAAACCAACACTGGTCTAGAATTCATATTAGAAAAAGTTTGAGAAATTTTTTTCTTTAGATTTTAGAATTGAGAAATATAATTTTTGATACCATAATATACATAATACTATTCTACATATGTATATTAATATACAAAAACATGGGTGTGGTCGGTGGATACCCAGTAAGCTTCTGGTGATGAGTTGCGTATATACATATGCATATGTGCATATGCCTATGCATTAGGGGTATGACTTTTTAAATTTTTTTATTGAACATACTTCTACGCGATGATCCTCTTATAGAAATTATATTATTAATTTAACTTAATTCATAAAAAGATAGAGAAGTCGTTGGACATCCGGATGCAACGATGTTCCTTTCGCTGTATACTATTATGTATTAAATAACAGGCGCAATGAAATAAATGACAATGATGAGTAATTAAATAAATAAATGAATATTTTGTTTAAAAAAGGTATGAATATAAAAAATGTTACATCAATCTGGCCCAGCCCACCTTCTACCCAATTGATCACCAAACATTTCGCAAAGGGCAATGCTTACAATTTCTTTTTTTTTTCTAGCCCTCATGTCCAAATGTGTACCGTGCTATAAGGAACGAAAGCATTCGGCAGGAAGTCCATTAAAGTTCAGCCCTTATAATTCACAATAAATTAAAAAAAAAAATTGCCATAATCGGTACCAACTGCAACAGAATAAATAAGAATAAATATTAACATCGGTAGAAACGGAACTTCAATACTTTTCACACGCCTTCATTTAATTGGTAAAAAAGAAGGCAATTGTTGTTAGGAATGCTTTGTTAAGAATGCTTGCTTCCATTATATATGTATGATGGTATAAGAAACACACTGGATAAATTTAATGCTAAAAAAGCAGGTTGGATATATTCGCAGTCATTATAGGCAGTCAGTAATAGGCTTCCTTAAAAAAAAATCTTGGGAATTGAGCCGGAAAATGGTATTTTATAGACACCTGAATTGTATATATTCTAGTGTCCACTATTGTTGATTGCAGCGTCCACTTCAAAAACCCATTGGAACATATATATCCCATATTATGCTTCCCAGGATTGGCCAAGTGGCATAATTGGTGAGTTGGATATATTGTCAATCATTTTGATCGCGTAACAGAAGAAGTATTTCTTAAAAAAATCTTGGGAATTGAAGCGGAAAGATGGTATTTCAGGAAGTTATCGGATTTGGATTTATTTTAGTTCAAACTATTGCTGATTTCATTCTCGTTTCCAAAAATTGACTGGATCATCTATATTTTACATAGTCTCCTTAGGATTGATCAAGTGCCATATCTTCACTACAACTTGTAAGAACTAAGGCAATACTACGTGACTTCGCAATGGTATAATGAAATAGTAGTGTTTTGATGAAACATTTCATTTCCCACTCCAGTGAAAGAAACCAGATGCTAGCAGCGATAAAAGCCAACGAAGCATACAATATACAATACATCAGTTGAGCGATATTTAACTACTAATAAAAATTTACATTTTCAGACTCTGCTGAAGAAGGAAACGCCGAGGAACAGATACTTAAAGCGTTACATTTGCAATAGAAATAATTTTTCATAACCATTACATATTAAGTCATATTAGCTTTTTCATCCATTTATTGACAACAAAGAGTTAACATCAATCCAATCCATTCGGTGACGGCAATGTGGTCAGGTCAGTCACTTTCCAATCCATTCGATGACGGCAATGTGGTCACTTTCCAATCCACTCGTAGTGCAACGCCGCAACGTCTAATGCCTATGACATGTCAACGTTAAAGAACACTGTCTAACGAACTGGCGGTGGCCCACCGCGGGGACTCTACCTTGAACTCCAGGGTCCTTCAATGCTGAGAGCTTTAAGTATGACCAACATGTTGGGCTCAACACATAATGTTGGTATCACTTCGTCAACGCGCTCGACAATAAGCTCAAAGAAAAATTGATTCTTGTTTCTTTCAAAATTTTACCAACACTATGACGCCACCCCTCTCAACTGATGTTCACCAACATGTTGGCAAGTTCGTCTGTGGCTTATTTCTATGGAGTCACTCACTACTGTTTTGTTGTAATTTTTTAACAAATTGTGAGAGGGAGAGAGTTCAGGGACATTCGTTCCTTATCATCTTCTCTCACAACTTTTCATATAAAAAAAAATATTGTTTTTCTTACATGATTCTATCAGAGCTACATTTGTAATGACTGTGTTAGTTTATATTGGTAGTGTCAGTGAGAAAAAATTATTAGACAACTTATTTTAGGTATTTGTTGATTTTGGAAATTTCGATGAATTTTTTATTATCTCACATCCAGTGTGACTAGTGCAGTGAATTCACCGGCCATCATAGGCGGCTACTCATCCACCAGCAGTGTATTTGATTGTCGAATTTAACACGGCGATTGTTATTGAAAGGTAGTGATCGGTCAGATGTTGTAGACCTTTTATCTAGCCGCACGCCAGACTTCAATGGGAAAAAAGATCTACCGAAGGGTCCATTGAGGGATGAGATGTTGTGTATGGGTTCGAAAAGGAAAGGGGAGTGTTGGGTGGAGAAACATACGACGGGGAATGAGAGGTAGGGTAAGGGGGCATTGTGAAGGATGGGTAGAGGTAGGTGTGGCGGAGGGAAGGGCAGCAACGCGCAGAGAACCATTTAAGATAGAGGGATGAAATGTTGTATACATGTTAATGGGATAGAAGGAGGCAGGGAAAAGAGCGGTAAAGTAAGGGTAGGTAGAGGAAGCGGCAGGGTAAAGGGTGGTGGCGCACGGGTGCAGGGGAAGATGGGTAGGGGTGGTTAGGTCTGGGGCATGGGGAAGGAGTGGCAGAGGGAAGGAGAGGCAGAAACGATCCGGCTGTCAGCTAGTATTTTTATAAAATTTTATTTTATTGTATTTACAGATTTTATAAAAATATTGTTTAGTGGAGGCATTCGAAACAGCGCCTAAAGCACCATAATATCTACTTCGACTAACAGGCGCCGAATACATACCTGTGTGCCGAACCACAATGGATTACTTTTTCATTGAACGTCGCTGCAAAGACAAAATGTTTCATTATTTTTAAACTGGCAACATGTTTCACTAACGTTGGCGATGCTGGGAAAAGACGTCGCACCTGTCGATCTCTTCCAATGATATCGTCGTGTTAAATTCGACAGTGGAATGCGTTGTCGGTGAATAGGCAGCGAACTGGTACTCGGCCGCACTACAGAATAATTACGTGCTACTTTTTCTGAAACGGAATGGATTGTTGAAGAAGTAATGAAATGTTTATAGGAAATAAATGTAATTTTATTCCTTTACATATTTTTGAATGATAATGATATACATGTATGTATTTACGTTTTTTTTTTTTGTATCGTATTAATAAATGGATAAAAATTAGTGAAGTTACACGTTTGTTTGTGCTTGATTTATGTGCACATAATACTTAATGTGCCTAACTAATAAACAAAAGTCGGCTTTTTGCTGAAAATCGTATAAAAATTTTCAGAAAAAGTCGATATTTAACTGTTTATTAGTAGGTGGTATCAATGAACAGTGTAACTTGAAACTTAATATACTAAATTATGAAAAATCAAATGAATGTTTAAGTTGCTGTTTTTTGTTGTTAGTTAATATGATAACTTAACATTTATGCTTAACTTAAGGATAAATTATGTTCCGCCGTTTTAAATCATTTTTACGTTTCTTTCCTTTTAACCATAACCATTTCCATTTAAATGTCTTTCTTTTCATCAACCAAAATATTAAATCAAAAAATTTCGAGCGGGAACACACATTAAATTGTTAAACAAACATTCATATTGTTTCTTTTTATATTGTTTGTTAGAAACAAGTTTATCGTCGTCTACGATAATTGTAGCATTTTTTCTATGCGATATTAATAACATAAATTTGAGTGAAATATTTTTTTGTCTTACGGCATACCTTAACGTAAATTTAACTGAAAATATCCAATTTTGGTCATACATATTCTAGCCGTTTTTTTTTTAATTCGCTTAAACCGGTATTCCAGTTGCGGTGACACTTTCGTTCAAAGCCGAGGAGGGTTCTGGATTGTACGCCGCAATTATGCGCTCATAGTTTTCCATGTTCATTGCCATACGCACATTTTCACTCATATTTCTGGTTTGATGTTTAAAGAGCTTGGCCATGCGCGAGAATGCTTCCCAGAAGTTAGAATATTCCTCCGGTCCAAAGTGGGGCTTGAAACTGTCGTAAATATCCGCAGCAGCGCAACGAATTATCTCCGCTTGCTCCTTAAACTCAAGCTCATCGTCATCATCCATTTTCCACACATCATAGTTTCCAACATAACGTCGAAGACGACGTAGTATATCAACGCTGTCGGGATTGCGCAGCAACATAAGCTTATTTAGCTGAAATGATTTAATTTGTGCCAAGATCTCAAGACACTTGGTAACATTGGCACACTGCAATCCCAGGCAATCGCGTACTTGCTGTGCGAGCTGTATGAAATCACGCTCCGTGAACAGTGCATCCTCTTTCTCAGTTAGCTCTTCAATGAAACGATTACATTCGTTATTTGAAATCTGGTTGACAACTGGATCTAAGATGACACGATCTTGTACATCTTCAACGGCGACTTGCATTGTTTCAAGTTTAGCTTTCAATTCCTTTGCCTGGGCATATGCTATTTCATGCCATTCTCTCTCCTCATCCTCGCTGCCAAATGAGTCAGGCTTTCCGTAATCAAGTTTAATACCGACAACCCTGGATATCGGCAAGTAGACCATTAGCAAGTTGGCGGCAATCTGTGTATACAACCATAAGTATTTGATCAATTTCACCTTTCAAACAAACATTTAAACTCACTGTTGTGCGATTAGTACGACTCTGCATTGGACTTACAGTTGCAGTGGGCTTGGCATTGGCCTTGGAAGGCTTCTTTTTGTTGGGGCTGTTGCCGGTGAGCTTGCGGTCATTGGTAATTGCAATGCCTACAATAAAAATATTAGATTTTATAATATATGTACATATGTATGTAGTTCTTACCTTGACGCGGCACACGACGCTTGGCTGACGGACCTGGCGATTGTGAGTCACTACCGTCACCATCCACATGACGGGCATTTATTTTAACTTTACGTGCGCGATTTACTTTCTCACGCTTAATGGGCGCTTTCGGATCTGGTTGCTCCTTCTTGTCTGTCGAAACAACACCTTCTACATTACGCTTCTGTGAAGTATCTTCAACTGCCGTCATATATATGGGTTCATCGACAACCGAAGTTTCGGCAGCGCTGGCATCATCAGTGGCTCCACTGTCGACGGAGTCTGGCAAATCGATGGGTGCCGGATCCTCGCCATTAAGCGCAGCACTCTCTATCTGCTCCATTGCCTCACTAAACTTAGCGCGCTTCATGTTCTTTTCGGTGGCAAATTTTTCCTTGTTGCCAAAATACAAAAACAAATCTTCCACCTTGATATTTGCGGTCTCACCGGTGCCATAGAAATAAACATTATATTTCTTGTTGTTGTGTTTAGTTATTTTTGCTGGCCATGCTGGATAGCCTTTTACTTTGGCAAAGACAAGATCGCCAATTTTAAAGGACTTGGCGGACTTTTCCTTGACCATAGCTGCGCGATTAATTAATTTTTGCTTTGATCTAAGCAAACAAAAAAAAAAAACAAATTTATTTTCACGCGGCGTTCACTTTATACTTTTCTTTTCCGCAAAGGTTCACTGCAAATAGCGATACTGCTTTGTAGTGTTGGCAAGGAACAATATTTTTGCAATAAAATAACATTTTGCAGTACTGTTAGCTACACATTTTTACAGTAATCAGACATGAGCCGTTAGAATTAAAACTACCCAGCTGCCAAAGAGACGAACGTTCGCCTGAGCAACAACTTGTCGAATAATTCACGAATCAATATAATTCGCCAAAAAGTTCTTAAATTCTATTCTGTTCTTCAACATTATTTGTTCTATGAAAAGCTAATTTAGAATTTGACGGTTAAATATGTAATTTAATAAAATGTTTATATTTTATTTAACATTTTATTAAATAGAGAAAAAGTTACTAGAGAAAAAATACTATGCCATAATGTATCATTTCGTTATCGAACTATCGACTGCCACAAATAAGACGACTAGTCGTGACGAGAAAAAAATGACTTCCAACGAATTGAAAATTGACCTTAGCGTCAGCGCACGTCCTTCGAGCCGCGTTCTGCAGCCACCAGGCGGCGGACATACAAACATCTTTACTGAACCTGAGGTCGCTGTTAATGCGCCACGCCCCAAGTACAATCAACAAAATTCTTCCAATTTGAATGCCTGCATGGGGTCCACCGATGCTAATAAGACTGTTGAGAAGTTACGCGATGAGATAACACACCAAAAAGACGATGCTCCAACTGGCAATGCCAAGTCTGGCGCTAAAACATCCAGCGGCAGCGGCGGCGCAAACAATGATGGACCACGCGGTCGTGTACCACCCGGTGGTTATTCATCGGGCGGTTTCTGGTAGCTGCTCGTACACCAACACCTCATCTGAGCATTGTCACAGACAAACGCACGCGCGCGACTTATTGACTTATTTTTACTATTTACCATTTACAAACAATCGTACATACATATACATTTAACAACATTTTGCTTAAGTATTTTTTTAATCCTTAAGAAAATTTCGTTTCTATACTATAATACTATTTTGTTATAATTACGCCTTGCATCTCGTATTTTATAAATGCTCAATTAAACCCATAAAATGTATTTTATGTATTTCGTTGAATTTGCTAAACGTTCTGTACTATCATCATGTTCAACTACAATGTTCTCTCTTTAAATGCTGTTCTCTCTTTAAATAACGATAATGCTTGCTTTAGCGACATCATAAAAAAATAAAATAAGAGTTGGTGCATACGCCTTACTAACTCTTCGCCACCAGTCTTGATTAACTCAGCTGACAGCTCATCGGAGCCTGCCGCTTTGTTATTCTTCAGCTTAATTACTGAGTCGAGCTAGTTATAGTCAGGTGGCTCTACAAGAAAGCCATTATCAATTAGTGGTTCTAGTTAGAAATACTTCTCTATAGGCGGCATTCATCACTTCCAAGTAGGTTTCACACACACACAAATTAATGTTTAATAAAAACTAAAAAAAAAAAATATATTACAGAGCACCCCCAACCTTTTTTTTATGTTAAAATTTTTTTATTAAATCTGTTGTATCATGCGACGTACGTAGTTAGACTCGAATTTCGATGCTGTGTAAAAATTTATACTTTATGGGATATTTGACGCCTCCTTCTGCTTGTAACATACATTCACAAAAACGTATTATACCCTTGTCCATTTGAGTAAAGAAAGGGTATACAAATAATGGCAGCTCGTTAATCATAGGATTTACTGTTGCCTAGTGAAATCTGATCTATTGTTGATAAATTAAGTTTTAATTTATTTAACATTCGAAAACAGTGTACGTACGAGTATGTTATATCATGGTTACAAAACATTTTAAGTAGAAAAACAATGCACATGTATAGTTGCACTGAGTGCTCTTACATGTACATACATATGTATGTGTAGTATATATCGCTTCGTTTATCATTATCCAAATAGATCTTTGCTTTAATAACTTCGTCCAAAGAGCGTGTAGAATTTCGGCTTGTTTGTACAGCTGAGATGAATGCACTTGTCAGATGCGTTAATATCAGCCGGCTGCTGGAAAGGTATGCAAAGCGATTTGGCACCCATTGCTGGTGCACCGGGCTCGGCTTCCTCGCCACGCTGGCTGTCAGCCTTGATGTTGTCTTCGCAGCTTATTTCACCGCAGAACGGCGACAGCAAAATGTTCTTCTGATCGAGTAAAGTGCAAAATTCTGGCCAACTCTTTGTTAATATCTTGTGTGATTCCAGATCGATTGTTGCCTTGGCCAACATGCTCTCATGTATAGTGTCCAATAGCTGCGTAATTTTCTTTTCAACGTCATTTAAAGGTAGCGTTAGTTTCTCGGCTGTGTCACGACGCACTGCAACGATTTGGTTAGCCTTCATATCCTTAGGGCCCACCTCAATGCGTATTGGTACACCCTTCAGTTCCCAATGATTAAATTTCCAGCCGGGCGAGTAATTATCGCGATAATCGCCTTCGCAACGCACTCCACTGTTAGAGAGCTTACGTTCCAGCGTCTTGCAAGCGTCCATCAGTTGTGAACGCTCATCGTCCTTTGTATTGACAGTAATGCCGCAGGGCACAATAATTGCCTGTATGCATGCCACGTGAGGCGGCAAGACGAGACCTTGATTGTCTGCGTGCACCATTATCATAACGCCAATGGTACGAGTCGTAATACCCCACGAATTCTGGAAGACATACGTTTTCTGTTGTGTTTCAGGGTGCTCGTAAACGATTTCAAACATTTTCGAGAAGTTCTGTCCCAAATGATGACTGGTTGCACCTTGTATAGCGCGTCCCGAAGCAGAGATGAAAGCCTCAACTGTTGTGGTGTATTCACCACCTGCGAATTTCTCCTTCTCAGTTTTGCGCCCCTTTACAACGGGTATGGCCAACAGATCTGTGTATACCTGTGCATACAAGTCGAGAATGTCAAGTACCTCCTTATCGGCCTCGGCTTTGTCTGCAAATGCACAGTGACCTTCCTGCCAGAGGAATTCGCGTGTACGCAAGAAAGGTTGTGGATGCTTAAACTCCCAGCGCTACAAAATAAAAATGAAATTTTATGTAATAACTTTTATCAATAGTCACTATTACGGTATACGAACCACAACATTATTCCACTGATTTAGTTTAATTGGTAAATCACGATACGATTGAATCCACTTGGCGTAGGCGGGATACATAACAGTTTCGGATGTTGGACGCACCGCTATAGGTTCAGCTAGTTCCGATTCTCCGGATTTTGTCACCCATGCGACTTCTGGTGCGAAATCAGCAATGTGATCCTTTTCCCTTTCCAGCGCAGCTTTGGATACAAAGATCGGGAAGTAACACTCTTTCACGCCCATCTTGGTAATTTCAGCATCAAACCAGTTCTTAATCGTTTTCCAAATTGCAAACGACCAATGACGCAAAATGTAACAACCCGAAACATCGTAGTACTCAATCAGTTCACCCTTCGTAATAACCTGGGAATACCAGTCGGGCAAATTGTCCTCCTTCGTAGCCTCAAGACCCAAACGCGTTTGTTTCTTCGCACCTCCTGCAACTTCTGCGGCTTGTTCCTTTTTCGCAACAGGTTTTGCTACTGGTTTCTGCTGTTCCTTTTTGGTGCTTAAGGACTTTTTAGAGCTAGAACTGCCGCCGCCGCCACCACCGCCGCGTCCTGCAACAGGGAAATCGATTCCCGTGACCTCCTTGTATCTAGCTTTTAGTGCAAGCAGTTTCTTAACTTCAGCATCGATAACATCCTTTGCGGCATTGTTTGACTTAGCTGTGCGCACTTTCTCACCCTGCTCATTAATTTCTTTGGTCAAAAGTTCCTTCTCGGGCGATGTCATCGTTGGTGGGCTTTGTTCGCGCTTAGTTGGTGGTTGTATAGTTACAACTTCTACTTTTGTATCGGGTGTCCAATCTTTGCCGCTGAGTTTCTTATAATCCGCTTTAAGCGAAATCAATTGTTTTACCTCGATATCAATTGTAGGCTTCGATGCCTTGTCAGTTTTCAATTTACGTATTTTATCGCCTTGAATTTTGATCCTCTCCAAAGCGCCAGCAATTTCGTCAGTATCTGTAGTGGTGGTCAGATCTATTGTTATTGGTGCTGCCTGCGTTGGTGCAACAGTACCCGGCTTCCACTCCTGACCCGTTAAACTTTTATAGTCGGTCTTCAAAGCAAGCAAAAGCTTCACCTCAGGTTCGACGGCTGATTTATCTGCTTTCGCTGATTTCAGCTGACGTATTTTATCACCCTGTGCAGCTATCCTACCCAACAAACTGGAAACATTACTTGCTACTGGCGGGTCTGGTGATTTCTCCTGCTTAACAACAATAGGTGTAGCCACAGTGCCTGGCTTCCATTCACTGCCTGTCAACTGTTTATATTCCGCTTTAAGGCTGAGCAGAATCTTAACTTCAACATCGACAGTGCTCTTCTCGGCCTTGGCTGCTTTAAGGTCACGTACTTTTTCGCCCTGTGCAGTAATTTTTGTCAGCAGTTGTCCGACATCAGCTTTGGCTTCGTTGGTTTTAGCAGCAGCGGCAGCAGGGGGCACAGTACCTGGTTTCCAATCTTGTCCAGTTAGTGTATTATACTGCGTTTTTAGATCAAGCAAAAGTTTTACTTGAGGCTCAATTTCGTGCTTTGCAGCTTTCTTGGCTTTAAGGTCGCGAATTAGATCACCCTGTTTAATAATGCTCGCGTTTATAGCTGCAGCATTGCTACCAGAATTAGTGACTGGTGCTTGAGCTACAGTAGTTGCTGGCTGTTCCGGCTTCCAATCTTTACCGGAGGCTTTCTTGTAATCTGCCTTTAGATTAAGCAAAGTTGTGACTGCAACGTCGATTTGTTCCTTTGGTGCCTTCTTCGTTTTAAGATCGCGTACGATATCTCCTTGTTTTGTAATTTGTTTATGCAAATCGCTGGCGCTGCCCGCTGTTACTGATCCGTTGGCTACTGGAGAGGCCTGTGTTAAAAAAAAAAATTTAAAAAAAAACTTTATTAGTTATCCAAAAATTTAATATCAAAATAAAGGTGAATGAAAAACTTCTGTCTACGTTACTTTGGATTATTATTACTTTCTGTCTACGTCAGCAGCTGACGTCTTTGATAAATGAAGACACTGAGCAGCGTTTTTTCTCTACCTTTTTAACTGCTTTTCAATCGAAATTTAAGCCAAGTTTGGCGAAGAACAAACGCGTACAACAAAAGTCTGTTGTCGAATGCTTCTAGTGCGTTGAAAACTGGTTGTCTTGGTGGCAATGAAGCACGTGCTGCGTAAAATCTCTCAGCAAGCGTGCAATAGAGTGTCCAAACTGATAAACAGCTGATCAGACCTGTTTGTTTATGTGGCACCGCTCTCTTTGACAGTTTCGCTTCACTTTCACTAATCTATGAACGATTATACACCTACACTACAAGTATATATACATCTGTGAATGGATTTTTTAAGTTTGTGCAATTTTTCGTTTAGGATAGCAAAATTGAAGTCCATCAGTCCATCTACTAACCATATCGCCGGGAAGAGCCAATCAATTCCTCCATCATTTTGGCGACAATAAAATTTAGAGGCAGAAGACTTTCATTGTATTCTTACTAACTCCAAACAAGTTTGTGTTGTATTTTCCATTCTATCCCAATACCACAATTTTGAAATAAAGCTATTTGAACTTGAAGAATTCCGTCTGTCTTTTTATGCTATATATTAAATTTGCTCACTTTTAGAGATAGTATTAGGCAATATATTTGCTCGAACGTATCAAAATGTTTCTAATCAGTGTAATCCCGACACAAACTACAAACGTAGAACTCACTTTGTTAAAGGTAAAAATTGTAAAATAACAAAGGATATATGAATTCATAACCTGCTCAATTATCTTATTACATCAGAAAATAATCTATAACTCCCACAATATTGAAGATATTATGGTCTTCCGACTTATTTCACCTCTCTCCACACACACACATATATATTTTATAGAATTTACGAGAATACTAAAAATTTTCCGATTCTGTCATATTTATTGGGTGTATGTATTTATTTCGTTCGTTTTTCGTATTTAAAACGACTTCGAGATACTTGTCCAAGGATCTTTATTTGACCCATTGATTTCTATGGGGGTTATATTATATAGTGGTCCGATTTAATAATATCTGGTATATTTTATTAGGATTGACGTAATATTCACAAATTTAGCGTTTGTGGCTTAATTAATAGAAATAAAATAAGACACGTAAACTTCGGTTCAACCGAATATCTAATACCATTCATATGAATGGTATTAAAATCGTATTGTAAAACATAAAGGAGGGAGGGAGGTGGTTAAAATAGAGGCTACTCCAAAAATTGGGCGGTAAACGTCTACTAGTAGATATGTATGAAGCTATGTAGTAGATGTGGAAGATGCCACGAATTTTAAGTTGGTATTGGCGTTTTTCATACAAATGCATAAAAGTGAGCAGTGGGTTTGTATGGGGGTATGGTATTTAAAGCGGCTAACCATAAAAAGGCACCACATCGCATTTTAACCTAATATTGACTTTTAAAAAGATGCTTTTCTTACAAAAATACTAAAGATGGCAGTAGGTTTGTATGGGGGCTACCCCAAAAAGAGGACGGGTTCCATCCATTAACGTGGATGACCGTATTAAGTTGAAGACTACAAAAAGTTATTCATACAAAAAGTCAAAAGTGGGCGGTGTGTTTGTATGGGAGCTACCCCAAAAAGTGGGCGTGGCTCGTCAATCTTGATACTCTATTAAACTGCAATAAAAAGAAGTGTATGTGCCAATTTTCAACTGAATAGCATAAAAATGGATGCCCAAAAAATGGGCAACAACATCCCGACAGACAGACGGACATGGCTAGATCTACTCGTCTCGTCTAGGTGATCAAGAATATATATATTTTATGTGGTCTACGATGCCTCTTTTAAGGGGTTACAAATTTTCAGACAAACTTATAATACCATTTCATACTATGTGTGAATGGTATAAAAACTTCGTATGGTGGCTACCCCTTACAGTGGAGTTCACACGTTCATTTTCGCTTTATCTGAAGAGGGAATAGGAGAGTTAATATAACCAAATTTATAGTCTCCGAGAGCTCGATATTCAAACAAACGGCCAGACGGACATGACTGTATCAACAATATACTTAATCCTTTATGTCTACCACAACTCCTACTGCATGTTTCATACACTTGTACAAATTTCATATACCCTTTTATCCTATGGGTACTGGGTATAAAAATAATGAATAACCAATATCCAAAGTATTGCCTATTACCAGCTTTCTCGTAGCATTCGGATACTGGGTCGAAAAAACTGTTCGTCTTTTGAGGTTATTAACGAATCAATACAATTTTTGGTTTCTTCGTAGTTAAGGGATTACTGATCAGCCAGGTTGTATTTCATGGTTATCGGAAACACCAATGTCGGTTGATTACAGCGGTCGGGGTAGGACCAAGTTAATTTTTAAACGGTTTTGCAATATGGTGTAAAAATTATGGTATTGAAAAATCATTTTATCGTGTCTTTGATTTAATTTGCGTGCAATGCAATGCTCGGCTCAAAGCATCATTTGTTTTCGGTACCGAACTTCCGTGATGTTTTCATACCTTGATTTTGCGAAGTTGGAACAACTGTCGCAGGCTTATGTTGCTAATTAACACAAACTCGGTTATTTTCAATGTGTTTGTTAACTTGTGTTCAGACACATCAAAAAAGGATATCTTATAGATTTTTTTGACGCTCTTCAATACAAAATAATCGTCATATGAAGACTTTATCTCCGAGAGACGAATATATCTATATCGACTCGACTTTTAATGCTCATCAAAAATATATACAAATTAAGGGATATAACGCGCCATATATTGACTATTACTGAAATTTTAACAAACGTAAAATACCCTTTCACCCTATGGGTATAAAAAGTAATAAATACGTTTTTTCATACAAAAGCTCGGCAATGAGCAAAAAGATTACGTGGAGGCTATCACTTATAGTTGGATTGGTACGTTCTTTTCATATACTCTGACTAATGAGAAAAAGAACCCGACTTCAAAATATTTGAGGAATATTTTAACAAAAATTATTATAAAATATTTGAAAGTGGTTGATAAAAATTATATTTCTATTTTGTTTTGAGCGATATGCAAAAGTTTCTTCACAAAACTCTACTACATTACCCACTATTACCATAATGCGATAGAACATATGTGACTAGACGCAATTTTTATAATTTTATTTTTAAAACTAAACAAAAATATATCTGACTTGAAATAAGGCCACAGCTACCAGTTGCTTTGTAAACTAAACGACTTCAAACAGAAATAATGTAGAATATAAAAGATTTAGTTCTATCAAATCCATAACGCTCTCTAGTTTGACTAAACAATTTATTTAATTTGTCTTTACTTACACTCTTGCTGGTGTCCTGTGCTGCAGAATTGATTTTAAGTCCAGAAGATGGCATGTCCTTGGTATGACCATCAGGAATCGAAAACAATATCACCGGCGATGGTACATTTGTATATGGGCTGGCTGGAGCATAAGCATTATCTACTTTGAAAAAGCCGCGGCGTTGCAGTTGAACAATATCGCCCTTCTTCAATTTCTTCAGTTCAGGATCGCCCAACATACGCACTTCATCCTTAAAAGCAAAAATTTCAAAAATAAAAAAAAAATTGTGATAATTTCGAACGTAATGCAATACACACTCTTGTTTTATGTCCAATATACTGTTTGAAATCTTCATCCTTGCCAAGTACTGGCTTATTTATTATGTTATCAAAATAAACGCAATACGTTGGCGGATAAGCATCCTGCTGCTCTTCCACGGCAAGCCACGTTAGTTTAAGTGTCTTTTTGAAGTCTTTGTTATCCAAATTTAATGCAGCATCAACTGATGTAACTTTAGCGTTGGCATCCTTATGAATCTTTTTGATGAGCAAGTTACCCCAGTTAATAAATGTAGCATTTTCGCCTTCCTTAAGTGCCTCAGCATCGACATAGTCAATGTAGATACGTGGGCCGAGTGTCACCGATTTTTTGCCCAATTTTTCATCCTTGGGATGTACAGGAACTTCAATTTGTTCGTACTTGGCGCCAGCAACATTTACAATAATACGATTGTCATGTTCGAGAGCGGTATAGCGTGGTGCAATAGGATCAATGACCTTTTTGTTAAACGCCCAAATCTTATCCCAGTTCATAAAGACAACTGATTTGCTCGAACCTTGTGCAATAATAAACTCCCTGAGACCTTCGACTGTCATGCCGCGACGTATAATGCCACGTACTGTTGGAAAGCGCGGATCATCCCTGAAGAAAATATAAGTTTTTTAAGTTATTCACTGCTTTGGAAGCAATATTAAATACACTTACCAACCATCGACCAGTCCAGAATCGACAAACCAAGTCAGTTTACGCTTGGATAGCACAGTATTTGTCATATTCAAACGACTGTATTCCCAAATGTATGGTTTGCGCAGTTTCAAGGCATCAATAAACCAGTAAAATTGATCATCACGATCATGATATTCCATGGTGCGCAGAGTATGCGTAACATTTTCAATAGCATCGACAATGGGACAGGCAAAATCATAAGTTGGATATACTCTAAAAAATTGAAAAGTTAAGTAGATGTATATGAAAACCTATACTATTTGAAAATGCTTACTTGTATTTTGTGCCTGTGCGTGGATGTGGCTCATTCTTGCATCTATATATCGTTGGATCACGCATGCAACCATTCGGAGATGACATATCAATCTTTGCACGTACACAGCATTTTTGTCCGTAGTCAGAACCCTTAAGCATTTCTTGCCATTTGGATAGATTTACTTCAACAGCTACAAATGGAAAATAAATATTAGAATTGCTGTTTAACTTCATTGCTTAACATATTTCGTACTTACAGTTTGAACGATTAGGCGATTCCACACGTTGTTCACGCTCAAGTTTCATTTGTTCCGGCGGTGTGTCATCCACGTAAGCCTTATTGCCCTTGATCAACTGTACGCAGTAGTCCAGCATTAAATCAAAGTAATTTGACGTATGCGTAAAGACATCTGGTTTAATATTCAGCAGCTCCAAATCACCAAGTATGACATTTTCGAACTCGACTGTCTCCTTAGCTGGATTTGTATCGTCAAAACGCATAATCAATGTACCCTGGAATGCCAGCGCATAGTACTGGTTTAGCAGCGCAGCCTTGGCGTGTCCGATGTGTAAATAACCGGAAGCCTCGGGTGGGAAACGCACAACAACCTTTCCAAATTCAGCGCCAGGTAAATCAACAAATTTACCTTCCTGTTTACGCTCTCCCGGCTTAGAGGTTGCAGTAGCAGTACCATTTGATTCCTTTGCATTATTGCTGCGTTTTACACGCTTCGCTGATGCACGTGCTTCATCAGGCAACGACTGGAGCACTTTTTGTATTAATGGCTGTGCTGCTATTAGATTATACCAGCGTTGCACATGTTGCGGAATACCTTTCGCCGCAAGAAATTCATAGCGCGAGTGCATTTCATTGAAAAGCGCAAAATCAGCAATAGTCAATTTATTTGCTACCAAATATGTAATCGGTGCAATCGATTTATCCAGAAAGGTCATCGCCCATGTAATATCCTCTTCGCAGGTAAGCGAAAATGATAGCCAATGATCGATTTGCGTACGTTCAATGGCTGTCTCACCATATAATTTGTACTCAGGTGCAGCGCGTGCCAGCGCGCGGAGTACATCGTTGTTCGAATGACACACCAGACGGCGGCCATCCGGGAATTGCAATGATGTCTCCTCTTTGCTCCAAACAGTTTCCACGGGCACACTGGCATTGATGAGGTGTGCCGTTGCTAGGCCACCTAAAAGTTATAAACATTAATTAATAGTTGTTATCGCAAAAATCTGATGCAATATCCGCTGCTTTTATAGATATTCTGCGGGGGGTTCAATTAATCTTCCGATGCTACTCCTGCTGCCGCTGCTTCTCTAGTTCGAGCGTGTGCATCAGAAGATAACCTCAAAAAACACGCAATGCAATTGTTTATTTTGAAATTCGAGAATATGCTTACTTATTGGTGGATCATTAACATTAGCGTTTAGTTTTATTGACATTCTCGTTGCGTTTTCGTTTGTACAATGAGCTCGAATTATGAAATCGCACAACTTAAAAACACTTCACGGCGCTCGACTGCCACACTACAAAGTCGAACTGCTTCTTTCAAACAATTTCAATCACATGTCGGCGCAACCAGAACAAGTGCAATGTGTTAGAGATGTGCGCGAATGTGCAAATTGATTGAACTGGTACGGTGCGCCGGAGCGAATAATTTTTGCCGGAGCTGGTGTGTAATTAAATCAGTATCTTCCGCTACGGCTGCATACGTTTTCATATGCACAAAATAGTTTTTTACTCAAGTTAAAATTCTAAATAATGACTATAAAATTGAACCTTTGTCACAAGTACTACTCGTATTATATTTATAAATATATGTATACTAGCTGTTTCCCGGCGCGTTGCTACCGTTCCCCTGCCTATCCTTTCCCCTGCCACTCCTTCCCCCTGACCATCCATCCCTCTGCCCGACCATCCAACTGTCCTTGGACGCCCGGATTTTGATTTTTCCAGCGTTGAACCGGTCTCTTCAAACTTCTCGACCCATTTTCCAATGAGTCGAGGGCTTGGCGCATCATTTAAATGACGAACATGTCGAATACTGGTGCGCTGGTGGCTGGTGCGCTTTCCCACGTGCGGCCTTGACCGATCGACGGGTCCACCTAAGTAAGTAATACCTAGCATTAAGAGAGCTTATATCCTCCATTGTGGCTTATAGATACCAAGAAGGCCATTTATGGATTTTTTTTTTCATTAGCAATTTATTTTACCAGTGAAGATACACGCGAAGATCCCCCGTATACGATACCCCGGGACAACGTTCCAGAGAGAGAGCGATGGAGCATTCGTTGGAAAAACCAAGTCTGGAACAACTACAGCAAACTTTGTATTGCCAAAAACTAGCATCAGTGGACACTAGGCTATAGCGGCTGATATTCCTTACTATATGTGGCCAGCATTTATAAATGGTTGTACCACCATAAGTAAGTAAGTAATTTTTTTTCACTCGGTCTTTAAACTAATATGCTCAGTTGTCCAATATTTTATAAGCTAGCGTATTACGACGCCATTTTTTCCCTACATGTAATTTGCATGGCCAAAGGTTTATGTAGAAGGAGTATAATCTATTGTTTTGCTTATAACTTCTTAAATCTATGATGCTTTTATTGAAGGATTGTATAGGTTCGGAATCCCAGATTTCCTCCGGGCCCAAATTATTTCTTGACTCTGACTGTATTAATCTTTAATTTAAACTGAAATATTTTTATATGAAAGATGCCTAAATTTGACTAAAATTATTTCAACAAATTGTAGATACTTTAAGATAGCTGAACAAAATGCAGGCCTAGATGAATAAAAATAGCATCTAACTAAATACTGAAAAATCAGTTCACACAATACTCACTCTTCGCCAAGGTTCAGGTGATTGAATTCTTTTTAATGGTTTAAAAATACGATAGTGCTGTATAGTGAAATAATTGGGCATCTGGTTGGACAAAATATTGACTTGGAAAAGAAAGCAGCCAGACATATGTACCTAAAAACATGTCGCATGAATTGGCTGCTAGGTCAAAATTCCAAGTTAAGCCTAGACAAAAAAATAAGGCTTTATAAAGCTATATTCATGTCAGTATGAACACATATGCCACACAGTTGTGGAGCACTGTAGCTGCATCGAACATCAGGATACTACAACGTTACCAAAATAGCACTCTGAGAAAAAATCACCGGTGTTACTTGGTACTTGAGGAACAACAATATCCATAAACAACAAATTTCATCGATATTAGATGAATTAAGAAAACGCAGCACAAGATACATTGAAAGACTCAACCGCCATCCAAACAAACTATCTGTCAATCTTTTCGATACGTCAACAATGGTGGCGAATTATTCACTAAATCTGGCTCTTCGCAGAATGTAAACTCATAATACATTTGCATTCTATATCATTTGCAGGTTCTATTTTTAAGAACTCAACGTCTTTTATGTAGTACTTAATTAATTGTACTATAGATGTATTGTCGGACAGATCATCAATAATATTAAATTAAAGGAGAAATATTTTGTTTATCAAAGGCCTCCGGAATTTTAGGTTGGAGTGACTTTTAAATTAGATATATTTACATACTTAACTCTGTTTATCGATTTTTTATTCTCACATTTTTAAAGTTTGGTTCTTGAAGTACAATTGAGTAGAAATAAAATAAATTTGTAAGGGTGGATCGCTTATATTTTTGGCTTGTTATGGACCATGAAACCACCACCCAAGTGAATTTTGGTGGTGCAATTGATCTAACATATCTGAAGGAATGCATTTTTTTTTGTTTTTTTACATATTTTAATAATTGGTATATTACATTATGCAGCATTGCTAATTCAGCCATTTTTTCTCTGACACACACAGGATCTTTTAGAAAACTTAATACTTCACTGTTCTGTATGACAGAGCCAACAAATAGCTAAATCAACATCACCGGATATTTGGAAAATTTAAATCTACCTACATACATATATGTGTATATGTGTGTGTACATATATATACCTACCAAATGCATATATACAGAATTATTTGTGACCTTCAAAAACTATTGCTGGGATTATTAAACGCATATGCTACTCTGGGTAATTCCTGTAAAATCGTTTAAGCAGAAGGACTAGAGCCAGTAGAAGAAGTTGCAGGTAAGCAGCGACGCTGTATATTTATGTTTGTTTGCGTGTGTATATAAGGAGTTCGTTTAAAACATTTTTATATTTGTGTTCTAATACTCGTCATATGTGTGTGTGTGTGTGTGTGTTTTAAGGAGTTTGTTGAACACAATTTTATAGTGGTGTTGTTATACTCTTCACATGTAATGCAAAAATGATACTTTAGGTTTTTCGGAATGTTTGTAACGTACTGCAAGAAGTGTCGAACAGTTTTGTAGTAGAATGTTAAAATATTTGCAAAAATTCGAAAATTTATCTTTTCCAAATTTCTCATACAAATGGACTCCGAATTATCAAAATACTACTTGAATATGATTTACATATATTCGATTGAAATCACTAAAACAAATTTGTTGAAAAAATATTTTAAAAAATGTCTCGTTACTAGAGAAGAATTCTTTGTTCAGATGATTAATACTAAACTGAGGTAATAATCAAAACACTATTTATTACATAGTTACGTATTTATTATACGCTGCAGAAAAAAATATTTGCAACAGGGTATATTCTGTTGGTGAAATGCCAAATTTAACAAGACCTCTTACAAAAAATATGGCGTGCACAGAGTATAATACAGTCGTCGAGTACCTTGGGTATAGCTCTTACTTGGCTTTTACCTATTTCTATTAACTGAAATTTGTACTTCAAATTCATTATATATACATACACTTATTTGCACGCATACATATGTGTATACATAATACATATAATATATGTATACGAGTACGCATGCACAAAATGTATGTTGCACTTTGGTTGCCTTATAAAATAAGTATAAGTGTACTTAGATTAACTATCAACACGTACTTATATTTGATCTCCTATTTCTCAGATAGCAATGGAAGACTTAAAACTTTTATTGTAGGTGTAGTTTTAGACTGAGTATACATATCTCCAAATGTATCTCCTTGCCACCGTTTTAGCACAGTAGAATAATGAACACTAATAACCAGTACCCACAAAATTTAGCCTACAAAACGCAACCAAATAACATAGTATTTATCAAATTAACCAATAATACACTCTTCATCACTACTTGAATATAGTTAGTAGTCGTGGTTTTATCTAAAATACATATGTTATCTAAGTACATGTATTTACAATTACAATAGTTAATATTTAACGTTTGTTTTGGCTTTGATGAGGCCGCTGTTGATAGCAATGATTCATTGATTTCGTTATTACTATAATATAATATTCGTACTACTAGTATAATACTTACAAACTCCTTACAAAAACTAATACTCTTATGTAATTTGTGTAAAGTTCTATTAATTCTTTAATTGTACTGATATTATATAACTTATAGTTAATTTCACGTTAAATCAATACAGAGTTTAGATTAATTGTTTGTATCTTTATAACTGAAAATTGACGTAAAACTTACATATAAATATCAGGAATACAATTTTAGGTGGAAAATTCTAAAACTGTGAACAACTGTTTTGAGCAATTTATAAATTTGCTAATTGACATTTTCCACAGACCTCTGACCCATAAAGGAGTATAATATTAGGCATAAAATGGTTTTAAAAATAACTTATGTATTTAGTGGATAAATTAACCATACCGGTAATAAAGGTATTCAGAATTCGACTTTACCAAAGATCTTTTGGAGACTCTACGATTACCGGAGCGCTACGGATTCTTATAGCATTTTTATCGTTACCTCCCTCATTTAAAAATTGTATACATTTTTTTTTTTATGAACTCGTCAAAACAAGCCGAAAAATGCAATAACATTTTTAAATATTGTATCTCCCGTTTTTATTAAGATATCGAATTTTAAAAAGAAAAATCTTAATTTTTCAGTGTTCCTATTTTTAGTGTATTTGTTGTATCTCTTAAATTTGATATCTGGAAATGTATGCCAGATTTCGAAACATATTCGTATTTTTCGTTTTATTTTGAAGAGCTCTAAATGAAATTGTAGTATTCCCGATCCCTCCGAACAAGTATCTTAAAATATGCACCTTGTTGTCAATATAGAGTGCATTAACATTTCGGTTCGACCAAATGTAACACTGCTTTTTGTTTTGATTTGAGTAAAAAAACAACAACAGTAATATCTAGCAATAGCACAGGTACATACACACACACATGTGTATCTGTTCAGTAGCGCTGCTTATTTTTGTTGTTGCTTTCTCATGGAATGATCTGCTCTGCCACCACACACGTATATTTCTACTCTCTCTAAGTATCTCTCTGTAAGTATCATATCATTCTCAATTTGCAAACAGTCGAGTTGCATTTATTTTATTTGAGAACGTTTATTTATTTTCGAACCTTCAGACGAGCAGCATCGCTGTCAGCTGTTCGCTATCTGCAAGTGCTTTTTTTTTGTTTTGTTCGTATACAGATACTTTTATACATACACACATAAACTACGCGTATAATTAATTTCGCATACAAAATGGATAACGAGAAAAATATAACTAATCAATTGTATTTGCCGTCAATAATAAGAAGAAAAACTGCAACTGAAACAACAAAAGACGATGATTTAACGAGCGCCAACAACATTGCCGAATCTTGGACATTGCTTAACGAAAAGGATGACATTATGACAAAAGATGCAAGCGATATGACTGCTTTCTTATCTATGAATAAAATAGAAGATGTGGAAGATATGGAGAGCGATATGCTTTCACCGGAGACAAACGAAATCAATGAAAAACCATGCTCGACCACCGACGCATTCTTTGGGCATAGCCTAAAGGGGGCGGCCGCTCCGCGTAAAGTCGAGACGAATGCAGACGAAATTGAAGCAGCACCCTCTCCGACCGACTTGTTCTTTGAGCATAGACTATTGGGTGGTCAGTGCAAAGTTGACCGTGAATCAAATGGCGACGATGACATATCGATAATCAGTGAATGCGAAAGTGCTGAACCTTTGTTCTACACCGATGATGAATTCTCAAATACGGCTTTGCCAAATCCACAACTGATACCAACTGAAATAAATGCACGTACATTTATTGTGCCAACATTGAAGCCGACCCCAACTGTGACCGGATTTCAACCTAGCCTAAAGTTGTCTTCTTCAACCCCAACGGTGACCGAAATTGAACCACCGAAAATACCATTGAGTACATATGAAGTTGCTGCCGTACATCGCAGCGGTTTAATACCGCCGCTAGTGCTATATGCGATGAAGGTTACATTCTTTCTGTTCGCAGCCGTTACGTTTCTGGGCATGATTGGTAATCTTCAAACGAAGTCTGCTTCCAGTGACGACAATAGCGCAACCTCCAAATCCACCCAAGACAAAATCGAACAAAAACTGTACGACCTTCAGTTGCAAATCAACGAGATGCGTACTGAAATTGATCACATTTTACATGTTGCTAATTACCTATCATTGCGTGAGGATGCTTTACCCGGCGAACGAAAGATTGTTAATTATAATCCGTTTTCTGACAATTGCAACACATTGGATTCGTTCGATATGCCGGAGGACAAGGTCGAGGAACCTTTTGAATATCTGAAAGAGAAGGGTCTTGCAGAAAATGCACAGAATGCTCCATTGTCTGATTACTATGACGATGAAGGTAAAAGTGTTGTGCATCAACTGTTAGTTTCATGCGAGAATTTTTAAAATTTCACTTCTAAATTTATTTATGCTTATTTACAGATGATCCCGTAGAAGTGCAAGCAGCTGATAATACTCCAACAAAACCCGATAATGACCCGGAATCGAATGGCGAATGGCAGGAAAAGATGATGCATGAGCGAGAGTCTGTGCGCCGCCAGCACGAACTCCTCTACTCTGAGAACTGGTTCATTGAAAGAGCCAACAGCCGCGAACAGAAACGTTACCATTTCTAAAAGACAAAGCTACATGTACTTAAAAATTGAACGCCAGCTTATAACAAGCTCAAGTAAATACCAAAATTATAAACGAATTTAAAAAAATTAAATGATTGAAAATAATTTTTGATTTTATTGTATTTAAATTGAGTTTGGAGACAGCGCTTGACTGTTGGTATGGTAGTTGCTGTATAAACGTGTGTTCATCCTAGCAACATACGTCTCTCTACCCGATTTCAGATCGATATCTTAAAAACTGCGCACTTGTTTTGATTCATACACACAGGAGACAGACAGACGGACACAACATAGTTCGATTCGTCTCGTTGAGCTGATTAAGAATTTAAATATTTTATATGCTATCCGATGCTTTTTGTGTTGATTTGTCTCTAGAACGTTATACTCAAAATAGAATAGTCTCGTCACAGAACTTTTTTCTAGGACGTAGTATTCGCAATATGTAATAATGATTTTATCTAAGCAGGAAGTTTACTAAATTATCTTAGAATGACTTTGGACAGAAACTTAGCTTTACATTCATGTAAATATAATACAAGAAACCATGATGCTGTCGAGTTGCCTTGTATCTAGTCTAATACTATGTTTACAAAAAGATCCAGAGCGCTCATACTTAGCTAGCTCTGGTTCTCATCGATCTGGTGTATTGCGCATTACAAAAAAAAATATTTAAAATATAAATTTAAATATAATAATTTAAATATAAATTTAAAAAAAAAATGTTTTATAGATAGTGTAAGGCACTTTTACAACTTTAGGCTGGAATCTTGAACTAATGGAACAATTCTTCAAAAACATCTTTTGGCTGCTTGGATAAAAACAGTATAAACTGGTGAAATCATATTTCACTTATGACTAGGGTGACCAGATTCATCAGATCAAAAATGAAAGCACTTAACTTAACCCATTCACGGCGTTTCCCGGGGTAAAATTTTCAATGTACAAATCGAGTTTGAAGTCATTGCATTTAAACAAGAGTACCATATATGTACAATCATTTTCATCTCAGTGTCCTTCTTGGGAAGGTATTAATTTGAATGGACGAAATGCTTGATTAATTCTTTGTTATGAAGAGCATACAAACCGAGTTTAAAGACACAACCGGATGAACAAAAAAATTTCTCATTTACGACGGGGATTTCGTAAAACCCCGTCTCATTGAGTATCTTTAGCATTAGCAGTTTGAAGAGCAGTGAAACCCAATCCCATATGGGACATATGAGTTTTTGCGTAGAGTTGCCTTCTCGCTTGTATATTTGGTCTTGGCAATGGTATTTGGTCTTGGCAATGGAAAATTACTCATAGCTTTCTTCTTATTCAGTGATGAAACTGTATTTGAACCGCACTTTTTGAGTTTTTCCAGAACTACTCTAAAATGTGGCAAATATATAAAAATATTATTCGTGTGTAATACGGCATTTCCTCTCTTGCCAAAGATAATGATGTCCTCAATGCAGGAATACCTAAACGGAACTTCTTGCAGGAAATCTGCTCTTTGAAAAGCTGGAATAGTACAAAAATGAAAATCGGAAATCTGCTCTTTGAAAAGCTAGAATAGTACACAAATTAAGAAATTTTTGCAAAAACAGACTTTTGGTATAATATGCAGGAAAAACATTTACTTTGAAATCGGAAAGATATGCTGTCCATTTAAGCAATATACTTCAATTAAATTTAAAATGTTTGTAAATAGTAACTTATTAAGTATGCTCTTAACACACATTGTGTAGTAGTATAATTTAGTCACAATGTTTGCAAAGCCCTAAAGAGATCTCATAATGTATTTTCGTGATCAGCGAGACAAGACGAGTCGATCTAGCCATTTCCGACTGTCTGTCTGTAATAATTATTGCCAACGACCATATAAAAAATCAATATTTAAATTTATTGAAAAATAAACTATTCTTTATTCAAGAGAAAGTAAATACAATATATAAATACTTAATTTTATATACTGTTCATACATAGTGTGAATTTCGGTTAATGATTCCGGTTCCGGTTTTATTCTCTGTGCAAAAACGATGCTTTTCTTCAAACAATGTTTAAAAACTTCACTACGCGTAATAAAATAAATAGGTAATAAAATCGAAAATTTATTTCGGTACTCGGCACGGTTTTTGTATTTAAGTTTCGGTATACCGGTACCGGTCAATATCGGTCAATATATGATTTCTTGAAAAAAAAAGTAGAACATAATTACTATTGCCAAAGTTTCAAATTATTAACATGTTATTTAAATTTTTTAAAATATAAACATTTCCATTTGTCTCAAGTAGCATGGCAAGCACACTTTTAGAGGTAGTCACCATACAAACCCACCGCTCATTTTCGAATTTTGATTGAAATTTTTTTTGCGTCGAGCTGATTCCTAAGCGGATTCATAATAAACTTAACGCCTGAAAACAAACGTTCTCCGCTTACTTCCGTACCTGGCAATGCGAGAGAGTAACTTTTGGCAATGCCAATAGTTCTGGGAAATTTGTGAAATTTTCTAACCATGTATTCAGCTATTTTTGTTTTTCTTTCAACAGTATGCATAAGTAAATATTTTACTAAAAAAAATAAAAGTAAGAAACGAAACTATACTTTAACTATAAAATATCGGTTCTGGTTCTCAATTTAAATCGGTTAATTTCGTATAGCGGTTCCGGTTCTGGTTCCGGTTTAATACCCTGCATATCAAATCATACGACATTCTTCCTGTCACGTGTTTCTACATCTACATAAAAATGTGGCACCGTACATGAATAAGAGAAAGTCTTACTGCTGCTTCCACTTAAAATATGACGTATTTGAATGGACATTTTTATTATTCAATCATTTATATCAGCTGTTGCAACTTCATAAATATGACGTCTGCCAAATCACAGCATTATAAATATCCACATATTTAGGTATTACTGTAGCAGATGACTCAAAGTGCGTCTTTCACTGTGAATGACATTTACAGGCAAGAAAAACGGAGACATATATTCTGTGCAAACACCAATGAAATTCTGTGAAAAAGCTGAAAATAATTGTTTAAAACCGTAAAATTGGTTTAAAAAGTATTATAATAAATAGTTTAGATTATAAAAATGGTATGTAATATAAAATATTTATTAAAACGAGCTTAATTCTTGTTGTAAACTTAACAGCAAAAATTTGAGACTCCTTTGGCCAAGTTTTTTTTTTCGGCCACGACTTACATACATAGACATGTACATACATACATGTGTATGTGTGTTGACTAATTTGCATGAACCAATGTTTAATTGTTTTACACTTGTAGATGCTATTTATGCTGTTATTCAGCCGTCAGGGCAAGCTACGCTTACAGAAATGGTATATGGCATATCCAGATAAAACAAAGAAGAAGATTACACGGGAACTTGTCACCACAATACTGGCGCGAAAGCCGAAAATGTGCTCATTTTTGGAATGGAAGGACTGCAAAATTGTGTACAAACGGTAGGCTAAATACTGCAATCAATTGTTATACTCTTCATGCACACGTAGTGTGTATATTAGTATAATTTTGTTAGGGAGTTTGTAACGCATTAGAGGAACCATCGGATACTCCCATCAAACATGTATATTCTAGATCAACTCTTCGAGGCAAATCGAATCGAATAGAAGTAGCTTTGTCCACCTGTCTGTCTGAATCAGAATTAGTCCCTCATTTTTTAAGATATCGTTCTGCAATCGCGTATGGAGACTCTATTTTCATAGGATAGACATGCCCATACAAACGAATCGCACTTTTTCGGATTTTTTAAACAAATTTTTTCATAAGTCAATATCAATATGAAATACAATATGGTTGCTTATATTGAACGGAAGCAGCACGTAACATTTGTTTATTAGTCAATATCAATTTTATGTGGTGACTTCTTACGTATGGTATTTTTATATTTATGATGGAGACATATAAAAACTGCGACCTAAAAGGTCTTTTGTTTGTTCCTCTGAGTTGGATGAGCTGCCCTAAGGCTATATGTTGAATGAATCTTAGTACTTTCCTAGGGTCCAAACTTCTCAGTTGCTCCTTTCTAATAGAGTGATTACCTATCATCTGCAGACTGCTTCTAGCTACAGCTTCACATTCAGCAAGAATGTGAAGAGTGGTCTCTCTCCTCTTCGTGGTCGCATAATCTGAAATCGGATGAGTTATATATTCCCAAAACATATAAATGTAATTTTAGTCTGCAGTTGCCTGTTACCAATCTTAATTGGTTTCTACCTAGTTTTCGATCTGCTCGGGTTGTAACCCCTAGAAGTAACTTTGCTTGTCTGAGTCCTTAACTTGTAGCGCAGTGTTGTTCTTTTCGTATATCCTTCTCCTTGCGGATTACTTCGGATATAGTATGTCTCCCGATGCCACAATACGACTCAGGTCCTATCAATAGAGTTACCTCTCCTTGTCTTGCAAGCTTGTCCGCTTGGTCATTTCCTGGAATATTGTTATGACCAGGCACACACAGCAGATATACTCTGTTAGGTTCACTTAGTTTTTCCAATAGACAATTTTTTTTGAAGCACTAGCTTTGTTCTAACTACGTTGGAGTTAAATGCTTTCAACGCAGTCTGGCTATGTGAGAGAATAGCGATATCACAGTTGTGATAGCCTCTGTCTACGTTGAATTGTGCACATCTAGCATATCGCTCACATCTCTGCTTGGAAGATACTGGTGTGTTTTCCCAAAACTAGGGCCTACAACTCCTAGGCGTGTACCATCTACCTGATAATTGATAACTTTATTCCCTGATAGTCTTAGGTTTTAGCTACTTTTTTATGTACGGTAGCTTTACATAGTTATTAATGGCAGAACACGCCCATAAATATCACTTTTAGTGATTATTTTTCGAGCTAACCTAACCACTTTTAGAAATGGAATGTGACCGTCAAACTATCACTAGTGCATTAAGAGAATTGAAAGTAATTTGTTAGATGCTTGTGAAGAGTATTGAAGCTTCGGTTCAACCGAAGTAAACGATTTCTCTTGTTTTTATTTATGTACATATCTTAAATATTTGATTTAATTACATTTTCAGCTATGCCAGTTTGTATTTCTGTTGTGCCATCGAGCAGAACGACAATGAGTTGCTGACGCTGGAAATTATTCATCGTTATGTGGAACTGCTTGATAAGTACTTTGGCAGTGTAAGTGCCAACGCAGCAGAGTAGCAGTACAATAATTTGAAATTATTTTTAATTTACTTTTTTTTTGTTAAAACTACATTTTAGGTCTGCGAATTGGATATAATTTTCAATTTTGAAAAAGCATACTTCATACTGGATGAGCTACTTATTGGTGGCGAAATTCAAGAGACTTCAAAGAAGAATGTCTTGAAGGCAATTGCTTCACAGGATCTGCTACAAGAGGTCAGTACACCCGAGACATATGATCTGTAATGCATATACTATATAATATTGAGTATGCAAACTATGCTGTATATTGTTAAAACTACATATTTACCAAATTATCTTCTCTTCTGCAACTTTTAATTTGCCAATATTTTTTGTTATTGTTGTTAACTTGGCGATAATTTCATGCATTATACATTTCACAGTCAGTTTATTATTATTTTTTTTTGTTTTTATACTTTCGAAAATACTTTAGCTAGCTAGCAAAACAGAGCTTATAATAAGTTATTTAAACTAATTGCAAAACAAAAATTAACTTCTATATACTATATACTTTCTTTTATTTTTCTTACGTTTGCAACCAAATCTTTAACAATAACACGAATCTTTTATTTAAACTAATAATTTTATAATTTCTAACCACTGTATACGCGTTACCACCAACAGCAAGAAGAGTATTTCTATACTCTGCAATAGTTTTTAAATGGTTTTTGTTAAAAAAAGAATAATAATTATTATATAGGTACATAACTACATGTATTTTAAAATACGTCTATATTTAAATACTACTAAATGTTTTGGCAAAATTTTTATAATTTTAATTGTTAAACGCAGCGGATGTTCTTGAATCTGTATTTTTATGTATACTACATATATAAGTTCGATTAATATGATTTAATTAGTTTATTTTTATCATTGCATGCCTATTGTGAAAGTCCTACATTTACAGTTTAAAACTTGCCCTTGTTTTTTTTGTTGCAAAGTGCAATTAATTATGTGAGAAATTGTTTAATTGTTAACAGTATTTACTTGCCATACTTGAACATAAAGAATGTTTTTGCGCTTCGAGTAATATTAACTTTAGTTCCGTCCAAAAAAGTCAAATGCCATTACATAATTTTATTAAACAAATATAGCAAATATAGTCAATTGTAGCGAATCTTGTTTGTAATACATAAAACATATACATACATATATGCATTTGTAGATTTTCTCGAAAAAAAGGTATTTATATGTTTTGCATGAACCTGCATTGTAGTTTATTTGGTTTATTGTTGGTTTTGTAGTATATATTTGTTAGTCGTTGTTCATACTATATACATACTCGTATATCTAATCAAATTGTACTTACATGCATACTTTTATAAAAACAAAATTTCATTAAAAAAAAAAAAAAACAAAAAAAAACAAAAAAAAAAAGTTAACGATTTCAATGTGTAACCAAAAACCCCATTTCTCTTGTTATATTAACGCTTACCCTATCCGCAACTGCATAAATTGACGTTAACACAACCACAACCACAGGACTTCAATGAGTATCTGAACTAAAAGATTGTGTAAAAAATCAAAATATATTTTTTATCCTATATAAATAACACATGTCATTCTTCTTAGTTATAAATAATAATAATAGTAAATCTTGTAGACATTAATATACCTACTACATATATTTAAACAGACAGTGAGTTAAATGAAACCATCAGGTAATAAAAAAACAAAAACAAAAAAATAGAAAAGATTAACTATTTCTAAAAAATAAATATAGCATAAAAGTAAGAAATGATTTACTATACTAGCAATGTCTAACAAAATACACAACTTCAACACTTTTCACTTATTCCAATCAATATTTTATAATTTCAATAATGGCCTAAACTTAAATGGTATTGTAAATTTTTTTATTTGTGTCGATTCAGTTGTTGTAACAACTTGCCTTGGGCTGTAACAGAAAATATATATACGTATTTAATGAATGTATTCTGCAAGGTGATTATGAATGTGAGAGAAAGATAAACCCTAACGTAACCCTAGGTATCAAGTCCCAGGAGCGAAACTTCTACTGTTGGACGTAACCAAACATATATAGGACTCAATTGAGTCGGACGGGATGAACATTTGAACAGATGGGTCGTCCCAATCCGCTCACTGTAACACTTGAGCATATTGCTCCGTTCGGATCTCAACTGTGCAAGTTTAGTTCTGGTGTTACGAGTCGTTTTTCGTAGTCGTCGTCAATAGGTGGCGGTGTACCACCTAGTTGTACGATATTGTCTCTATGAAAGCTAATTGACTTTTCAATTGAGCCCTACCGGAAGTATAAACATACTCTTCCGTTTGACCCTGCTGGTATAAAACGAGCAATACTCGCTTTATAGCTGCTGATGTCATTTCATATTCGAGTGGATACTAATCTCTTGAGAGTGCCATGGTTAGCACGATTGCTCCTGTACGTTGCTAACAGTAACTGCTTCGAAACCAGATCATTATGCTGGTGAACCGGTATCATCATCGCTTCTCTATGTTGGTGGTCTTCATTGGACATTTGTACACAACCAGTAGCACTTTTTTGACCTCTTTGCAGGCATTGCCCTTGAGTTTTAGTAAGGTAAGGAGTTCAGACAGGTGCAGCATAGTGTCGATTCTGTGATGACTGTCTGTGTGTTATTGGCCCAATTTTTTTCTTGATATTTCTTACTAGTATTAAATTTGAGTTTTTAAGACAAATAATATATTGTCCGTTGTAAAGAGTAGTATATAAAATAACCGCATATTATCGTATGAAATGAGTTTTATTATTTATGCTATAATCCAAACCTTATTACTCCAAAATATCTACGCATATATTACGCATTCCCATAATATGTCGGACTTAGTTACAGGCAGGCCTTTTATGAACAATGATTTTATATTACAAATGAACGGTATTTCCGACGTTTCACGAGTATGGAATAATTTTCCCACTATACTGTGTCTTTTAAACCCTTTTTTCTCCCTCGGTGTGCAATTTGCCAAAATTGAAGAAATACATTTTTATTTAATTCTTGTATATTACTTACTTACTTACACGAGTCGTGAACTTCGCATAGTGCAGATTGTGAAGTTTCCGCAATTTTTCATGTCATATTTATAGTCTTAAAAGTTTTCGGAATAAAGAAATTCAGGCTACTAAACCTGTGATTGCGTTGCTTAGAATATATGTCTGAAACTTTCACAATCCATTTTCTTGATGGGGCGTGGTAGAAGACGAAATGATTCTTTATACTTCCAAGGTCGGAAAAGACGAGACTCCTCCACTAACATCCATTTAATGATCTGGGTGATCGCGATTGACGAAATCATTTGTATGTTTTGGGAATACAAAACTCACCCGAGTGTAGATTCTGTGACCACGACGAGGAGACCCCTCTTCACATTCTTGCTGAATGTGAAGCTGTAGCTTGAAGTAATTTGCAGATGATAGGTAAATTTTTATTTAAAATTTCGGTCATTTTAAATTTTAAATCTGTTTTCTGGTTGACTTGCGAAGCATTGAGCCCTCTACATGTCCTGGCTTTATAAATAATGCAGTTTTGATCTGAATGAAATAGTTTCGTTAAAATTTGCTTATTTCCATATTTTTCTATAAATTGGCACTTTTATTGGTAGAGACTCCAAGGTTCGGTACCACTGATCCCGCCCTTTATTCGGTTCTAGTGAAGTCTTAACAATTGATTGGTTTTCGAGATGTACATACATATATAAAATACAGGAAGAGTTTTAGTACTAACCAACAGAAAAAGTACAGTTCACGATTTAGTTCACGGAATTGTATATACGATATCTAGCAGAATTACTGAAACTTTACTAGTAATTAAAAATAATTTTTTTATTTTTTAACTTAGATAAGTACACTCAGTGCTGTGGTTCTAAAACTTACATTGAGATCCCGGCTAAATTATGTCCTGCACAGCGATAAAAAGTATGTTGGAAGGAAAGGTTTTGAGATGTTTAAATTTTGGGGAGAAAAAAAAATAAAATTTCAATTAACTTAGTGAACTGGGACGCTTATATTGCTGCAGCTAATAAGTCGTGCCCAAACGTTACAGAAGACAAACGTTACAGGGTACCCCTGCCACTCATTCCTCCTGTCCCTCCTTCCTCATGCCCCCTTACCCCTTATACATTGCACGTTCTTCCCCCTTCCACCTCTTCCCCAACGCTCCTCTTTCCTTTTCCCTTCCCTCTGCGATCGCATATACAACATTTCATCCCTCTATCTTACATTTTTTGGTCCAGGAACACTCGCGGCCATTCACAGTGGATCAAATTGTGAATCTAAACCATTCTCGAATCCCCATGAACACACACAAAAATTGTGATCAAAATTCTTCCAGCCGTTTAGTAGGAGTTCAGTCACGTACGTATATAAAGATGAGAAACGGACGACGGAGAAAAGACGGGCGGATGAAGAGCGAATGGCTAGAAGAATTGGTTTCTTCGAGCTTATCACACTTTATGGGGTACACAGATCTTATTTTCGATATATTATACATATTCCCTGCTTATCTACATATATTTCTATGCGGGGTGTAAATATTTAACACGGGTTATATATTTTATGTTTAAAAACTCTCATGTAATAAAAGTGGCAGCTACCACTTCTATTGGAATTGGTGGTTCTACGTCAGCAAGTTAGAAGCGTCTATACATATTGTACTTAGCTTCTCTACTGAGTTTAGATTATTAGATCAAATTACAAAAAATTTCCATAAAAATATGTGTTCCGCACAAACTACGTGTTACCTCTTATAGTATACGTAAAAGATAATGAAATTTGCTAACGTGTACTAAAAGTTGTATATTAAAATTGCAGATTTAAAAGACAAACATAGACTTATTTCATCGTGCAGTTTAAGAATATAATACGTAGATACCCTTATTTATTTATGAAGCTTCTGAGTGTGACAAACTTCTTGTCACTATGAATAGAGTTTAGTCTAAGAATGCCATTTAATTTAAGGTTAAACTATTATTATATTGATTGGATTGTGAATATTTTCCTTTAACTTTTAAACAGTTAAAATTAATATTTATGAAGTTTTTTTTTTCTTATTATTTTATCTAATGAATTAATTTTCGAATGCATACTTTTTAAATATATTTCAATTTCCTAACTTCCCTTGTTGTGCCCTCTGTGCCCAAACGTTACAGAAGACAGTCAATATTTTTTTTTTTTTGTAGTTCTCAATAGGTTTTTTTACTATGCAATTATTAATGCAGTACTCCGCAGCTGTACATACATAAGCGCTTATCCCATAATCTTGGATAATTCGAGCCATGTTACATACAATATTTTAAAAAACGCTTTAATTGTATTTCATTACAAAATAATTGAACACGCCGCGCACTTGGTGATATACTATATTCACATACCATTAAATAAAAAATAAAAAAAACGAACATGAACATGAACAACAATTACTTAACCTACATAAGCTCAAAACCACCACGAAACACACACATAAAGCCACAGTAATTTTATACTTAATTAAAAACACCAATAAAACAATAGAAATAAAATCACACATAAAACTCACTATCTCACTCACTATCTATTCTTCTCTGTACTCCAGGACGAAGCTGTTGAGGGCACTTTAAGAGACATTGGACTCCTTTAAAAGATATTATATTACTGAAACAATGCAAACAAATTTATTTAGTATAAAAGCAAAGCTAATGTATAAACAATTATAATACGTAATAGTAATTAGAGAAAAGAGATTAAAAATTATTAGCTGCAGCAATAGTTCGTAGTACGTCGTCTTCATTGCAAATTGTTGTGCACTACTCTGCCTTAAACACACATTTTTAGTTTGAAATCTATATTTTTTATTATATAAAATTTAAACGTAGTTATGCTCTTTTTAACAATCACATGCAACATGTATACAGCTGCGCTCAAAATAATAGTAGTACGTACAAACTTGTCTTTTCGAAAAATGAAAATAAAGTAATTTAAATTCGTTTAATATCATTTTTTTTTTGTTAATATAGTATTCTCAGAAGCTAAATTATAACAAAAAAGGAAAAAGATTAATACAATTTGTTAAGTAAACAATTAGAAATGAAAGAAAGAAAACAAATATATGTACAAATTTCGGCTCAAAATAATAGCAGTGTAGTTTTCTGAAGTTTCCTGTAGAATTCCAATTTCTAAAGCTATATTCAATTTGTATACATTGTTTTAGATTCACTTTAATATTTGGAGTCTATCAAATTTTGACATTTCACCAGAGAAATCGTTTTCGAGAAAAACTACAGATTTGCTGCTGTTGCTGGTGCTTCTGAGACTGCATTCTTTATAACACAGCACACAAATTCTCAATAGAATTGAAATCGACTGTATTGGTAATTCCATCACATTGACTCGTATTAGTGGCAAGTCATGCAAGTCATGATCGTTGTTGTGTTGCAAATCGGTGGCATCTCTTCACTGGCATATGACAGCATAATTTCCTAATTTTTTTTACGTATCAGTGCTGATTCATGATTTCCTTGATCCAGTATATTGGTCCTACTCCATAATAAGATAAATTCATCCATATTATGATACACCGTGTTTCATTGTTTTCTTTGTTGAAACTAGGTGTATATTCTGCGCTCGGTGCTCGTCTAATATACTGACGAGATCCTCTGCTCTACAATATAAAACAATATTGGACTCATCCGTCCACAAAATATTTCTCCATTTCTTCAAAGCCCAATCTAAGTGTTCTTGGGCGAACTTCAATTTGTTTTTAACATGTCTTTTAGTGACTTCATGCTACAATATTATTTTCTCGAGGAAAATGTTTCTTTACTTGCAGCTGCTACATGCGAGATTGTTTTATTAGTGTAGTCGGTGCGTATGTATCTCGCTTGGACTAACTCACTAACCGATTCGTTAATGTTTTACATATTACCCAGAGTCATTTATGAGTTTCAGATGTTGCTGCGTGTTTCAACGCATTGCGAATCATTGTTGGATCACTAACTTTCACTTCTCAGCAGTGCAATGCTTGCCACTTTCAATTACAGCACTTCTAACCAATCAAATGTTAATATAACATTTTTTAAGACTTGAAACTCCTAATTTACAATTTTGCAGACTCAGTAAAACACACACCTGTATTTAATTATATTTTTACTAGTTGCATTGTACAAAATATACGCTGTGAATGAATTGCATTTAAAAGAAACGAAAATGTGAAAGTCCTATTTCTGACTAACTGTTAATGCAATTCTTCAGATATATCTGATTGATGCTTTTTTTACAAAGTTTGCTGCAGTACTTCTTATTTCAGCTTCTTGCTATGTTTCGAATTTCCATAAAAAGGAGAAGCTATCGTTCAGTTTTTTTTATGGCGTTGAATCGATTTGAGCGATCACTAAAAAAGTTTCTGCTTTGACGTCGGATTCTTCTACCGGGGTAATTTACCATCTTCACTGTCACCAGTCGGCGTATCTGGCTCACTACTATTATTTTGAGTGATGCTAAGCATTTATTAGCGAAAAATTAAAAACAAAGAACAATGAATAGAAATAAGCAACGATTCCGGAGTAGGCAATCCGGTATAGGCAAAGATTCCGGAATAGTTTGCAGTCAATAGTCAAAAATTGAGTGTAGAAGTATTAGCCATTTGGAAAAAATGAAGATTAGGCATTGTAGACAGTAGGTAATACTATTTATTTTGTTTGCAACTGTGTATATAGAGCAAAAAACTAAAGTTTGAAAAACACAAGCAATATATAACTTAATAACATACTTAATGAGAGACTAATAATGCTCATTCTAACATAGCATAAACCTGATTCAGGCGTATAAGTCACTTTGGCATTGGATAAAGCCTTTTATTACACTACTATTACTACTTATCGCTTCAGCAAATTTTTCGCTACACAATTTCATGCAAAACTGTTTTAATACCTTTTAGTTTTATTAGACTATTTAAACAGAAATGAAAAATATAAAATGCAAAATAAAATCTATTAGTGTAAATTGTATAAGTGCAATCATTCCAATTTATAATTAAATCAAAAATAAATGGAAAATTTTGTTTATTGATTGAAAATTCTATAAAATCTAAGAACCATGCAATAAAATTTGGAAAGCAAAATATTGAAACAATAAATTCTATGCAATAAGCTGTTAAATATATAAAATCAAATCAATAAACATAATTCTTTAGACATAAAATAGTGTTTAAATAATGTTTTTAGTGCAAGAAAATCCCAAAAAGAAATTGTAATTTTGTTTGAAAAAAAAAAAAAATTTATATTGCAAATAAAAACCAAATTGTTGTTTTTTTTTAGAAATTTCTTTGTATTTCTCTTTAAACTACAAAAATTAAATGACTGTCTTCTGTGCGTGTATAAAACTATGTATTTATTTCTACTAAGTACTTTTGTTGTTGCTGTTTTACTGTCCTTAAACGTTGCTTAATTCCTACTATAAGTTTCTGCTTAGTTTTGGTGTCACTATACACTCTACAATAAAATTTAAGCACTGGTTTTATAAGTGTGTGAAAAGAGACTTCTTAATGAATATATAGATATAGATATAGTATATGTATATTTTTATCTTTATATTTCGTTGTCTATTTGTTCTGTGTAAGGCACACTCGCCTGATTCCTGGCGTTTTTTTAGACTACACATATGTATAAAAAAAAATGTTTTAAGTGTTTTGTTTCCCTTTCGAAGGTATGTAAAGACTAGTTTTGAAAATAACTTTTATATTATAAAGTGGTACAACATTAAAAAAAAAAAAAACAATAGTAAATTTAAAAAAAAAATATCTTCTATACTTGTTCTTTCTACTTTTAGGATGAGACTCCTCAAAGTTTCTTCGATGATCATGGTCTTGGCTAAGCAAACAATTTTCAGTTGCCTTATATAAAAATATGCAGAAAAAAAACAACAATTTTATTATAAAACACATAAATTTTATGTTTGTCCTTAAATATGTAACTGTCTGCAAAGCAGTGCATAAATCTATCTAAATAATATTTTTAAATATTTACACTTGGCATGAGAAAATCAGATACATACATATTTGTTATGCTATATTGCTGAATACTATACATTTTATTCATAGATACATACTAAAAAGCTCAAATATTTTTATAGTATAAAGCTACGCTATGAAAAAGACATATAATTTCATTCCAACTTAAGCAATGGAACAGTTAATAAACTAATTTTTATGCACTAATTAGACACTAGTTTACAAATTTCAAATTTCAACTTTAGAACGATAGAAAACTTTCTCATATTTTTAGAGTAATTTAGGTACGCTGAATACAAAAAAAATACGGATTTTTATTCACACCATTCACACATAGTGTGGAATGGTAATATCAGTTTGTCTGAAAGTTTGTAACGCATAAAGTATATATATTCTTGATCAGCTCGACCAGACGAGTCGATCTAGCCATGTCCGTCTGTCTGTCTATCTGCATGTTGTTGCATATTATTAGGGTTCCAATTTGTATGCTATCCAGTTGAAATTTTGCACATACACTATTTTATTGCAGTTTAATAGAGTATAAAGATTGACCCGCCACGCCCAGTTTTTGTGGTAGCCCTCATACAAACCCACCGCGCACTTTTGACTTTTTGTATTAAAACTCTTTTTTATTGTAGTCAATATCAACTTAGTAATTGATATGGAAACTTTCAGTGGACGGATGCTTAAGATATACATTAATAAGTGGGAGCTGCCCACTGTTTGGGATAGCCCCCATACAAACCTACTGCCCACTTTGGATTTTTTGTATGAAAACTTCTTTATTAAAGTCAATATTAGATTGAAATGCAATGTGGTGCCTTTTTATGGTCAGCCGCTTAACATACACAGACTATTGGGCGTGGCCCGCCCACTTTTTGTGGTAGTCCCCACGTGTTTTATGAAAAAATTCTTCATTTAAATCAATATTTGCTTGAAATTTGATTTGGTGGATTTTAGTGGACAACCGCCCACTTTTTGAGGTACTGGCATATAAACCCACAGCTCACTTGTATACATTTGTATGGAAAACGTCAATATGAACTTGAAACTCGATATGGCGGCATCTTACACATCTACTACATCGCTTCATACACATCTACTAGTGGGCATGTACCGCCCACTTTTTGAAGTAGCCCCTATTTAAACCCCCACTTTAATGTTTTACAATACAATTTAAAATTACGTATGAATTGTATTAGAGCTTCGGTTCAACCGAAGTTAACGTTTTTCAACCGAAGTTTGTATTTTTCAATGTATGCTTTTACTTAAACCAGCGTACAGAGTGAACAAGCGAGTCTGATCGAAATTGATGTTATATCTAATTTATTTGCTAGCGACCTTTGTATTGTAGTATAAATGTAGTGTAGCAGGCTCAAGGTCCAAATTAAAGCACAATTAATGTATTTTTATCCACCAATATATTTCGACGCACCTCGAGTGTCATCTTCAGAGTGTAATAGAATATTATTACACAACAACAATAAGAGGACACACGTCCTTTCACTCTGTTGCAGAGTTTTGAACCTTGAGCCTGCTAAACTACATTTATAACGATATATCGCTAGATTATGCATCTAACGGTACCCAATTCGCTTCGATCGAATGAATAATGACAGTTAAAATTTTATGCAATTTATAACGTATTACATACATTTTTTCATTTGAGTACTTTTTTTCAACGATAAATAATTTCGCAGATTTCGAATTTTTAATTTCCAAAAATTTCAAGAACAAGATCGGACAAAAAACGGGCTTGCCTTACCATTCACTCTGGATGTTGGTTTAACTAAACTCTTATTCGAAAAACACAAAAGTACCGTTATCTAGGTGAAGAGCACAAACGAAAAAAATATCAGTATATTTAACGTGTTCAGTGTATCCAAATTACTCTAAAACTGAGTATGAGAAAAGCTTTATTTTCTTTTTTTTTCCTTATAAACCAGTTTTATTTGTAAGAATTCATCTACATTGGAACATTTTTTAATGTTTCTTAAAAATTATTCTAAGTTTTTATAGTACTTATTAATATATAATTATTTCACTGGCTTAAAAGCTTCAGTTTACTCCTTAAAATTCATTTTCAAATCTTTTTTCCGTATTTTAAAATATTTTCGATATAAAGTTTGACTGTTTTACCTAAAGTTTTAACAATTTGTAAAATCAATCTTAAATCATTAATTTATCATACTATAGTGAGTTTATGCGAGAGGAAAATTTACAATTAAATTTAATGCGTTTATGCAGTTGAGAAACTAACGAATAATTAGTATAATTATTCACGAATTTTCTTTTGTTTCACAATTATCTTAATCAGTGTATAAGCGCAATATTTTTTAAATTCATGAGTTCATAATTTTTCAATTATCTCTACCTCACATAAACTCCGCAATAGACTTTTCCAAAGAAAAGCATATATATTTACAAATAATATTTTAATATTTAACACAAATATTTATAAATTCGTATATATTTACATCACTTTTAATTAGCTCTTTAGTTCAAAGCGTAGAAATGGCTGTTCTATTGTATTACCACGATTCATTTTATACATTTACTAATCAGTTATTTTTGAGAAACTTATTGAACCTATTAAATGTATTTAAGGTATACATAAATGCTGAATAAAGAAATAACTATACCTATATAAATTTAATTGATATATTGTTTACATTTAAAAAGGTTTAGTGAACTTTTAGAATACAATTTTATTGTTAAGCTCTGACAGTTTTTATGTTAATAATTATAGCAAGCTTTGTTCTTCTGTAGTTGCTTATGTAATAATTTTTATACTTGTCACGGTGACAATTCAAACGTAATGCAGTGGACAATTGAAAGGCAAGAAAGCGGAAGCGTGTATGATGGGGCAAAAGGGAAGCAGTTGCAAACATGGTGAGTTCGATCCAGAGTTAAAGTATATTAAAATAATAGTCACAACTCATCTATGACAGGCGAGTAGACCCCCTAAAAAAATCGTAGACACCCTAAAATAAATATATATTCTTGATCAGCTCGACGAGACGAATCGATCTAGCCATGTTCGTCTGTCCGTCTGTCTGTCATTTTTTGGGGACCAATTTTTATGCTATCCAGTTGAAAATTTTCACATACACTCCTTTTTATTGCAGTTTAATAGAGTATCAAGATTGACCCGCCACGCCCACTTTTTCGCCATACAAACCCACCGCCCGCTCTTGACTTTTTGTATGAAAATCTTTTTTATTGTAGTCAGTATCAACTTAATAATTGATATGGAAACTTTTAGTGGATGGATGCTTAACATATACATTAATAAGTGGGACCTGCCCACTGTTTGGGATAGCCCCCATACAAACCTACTGCCCACTTTGGATTTTTTGTATGAAAAACTCTTCATTACAGTCAATATTAGGTTGAAATGCAATGTGGTGCCTTTTTATGGTCAGCCGCTTAACATACATAGCCTATTGGGCGTGGCTCGCCTTCTTTTTGGGTCAGCCATCATACAAACCCGCCGAGCAATTTTGTGTGTTTTATGAATAAATTCATCATTTAAGTCAATATTAGCTTGAAATTAGATTTGGTGCATTTTAGTGGACAACCGCCCACTTTTTGAGGTAGTCCCATATAAACCCACAGCTCACTTTTATGCATTTGTATGGAAAACGTCCATATCAACTAGAAACTCGATTTGGCGGCATAGTACACATCTACTACATCGCTTCATACACATCTACTAGTGGGCTAGCCCCTATTTAAACCACAACTTTAATGTTTTGCAATACAATTTAAAATTTCGTGTGAATGGTATTAGAGCATCGGTTCAACCGAATATAATGTTTTTTCTTTTTTATCTTTCGATATTCCGACCTCGCATCACTGAACTCTGCGTACGCCATTTTTCCGCTAAAATACTTTAATAGGCAGCGTTTCGTTTTGTCGGGTAGTAAGGTTGAGTCCAGATGATCAACTATATTACATACCTTGGTCAAGTCTAGAGTCACTATCGCCGTATGTTCACATGGTCTCGGCTTGTTGAGTCCATAAGCTATAAAAGTAGTGATTTCGCTCAATTTTCTGTCGTCGATGGTAATAATAATAATTCTTGAACTTTCACAATAGGTCATAGAAGTGAAATTAGCCTATAAGAGAACACAAGTTCAGCTTCATTGGCAAGTTTCAGAGGAGAACAACTAGTTCCCCAACTAGTAGAGGAGTTAAACGTGTACGGAAGATATTCTACTACTTTGCAAAGATGCTTGAAAATCAAAATTGAAATGCCTTCTGGGCCGAGTGCAATGGATGCTTAAACTTTTCAAAGTAGCTGTGTATCAGGTATGTACAATATATATACTGAATTTGTATCTGATGCTGTTTGCGAAGGATAGCAATAACTAACTTGTCTAAACGAAGATAGAAAAATATGGCCCATAAATAATATCATTTTAAGAAGCTAACATTTAAATCTGAAAGTGTGAAGAAATGTCCAAGCAGTTCTTCTGTTTGGATAATTCGTCATCCTTTGAGATGTGTTAGTATTTTACCTGATGCTAACAAAATGTGTGCCGGAACCAACAATTAATGTGGTCTCGCGATTAGAGTAGTTGTTTAAAGTATTGTACAATACAATAGTAATTGTTTAAAGTAGTACTAAAAAGTACCATTCAGAGGCAAGTGCTGTCAGTCTTACCGAGGTTCATTAGCCTGGACCGCATACAGATATTTTATATTGTCAGCTAAGCTAATGCACGATATTTACATACTATATAAAGACTTAATAATTTCAGATTAACAAAATTACCTACAGCATTTTAGAAACTTTATAAACGATTTTAGGGAAAATTGGAGAGTGCCTAATGATTCCTAAAGGGAATATCTATATCATAAGGCCTTTACAACTGATATGGCCGAATATAATCAGACTACTTTTTGCGATCAACGAGAAAAAGCCCATAAAAACTTGAAAATCATTTGTTCAGGCTTATTTGGCAGAAGGGCATCGATAGAGAGTGTTCGGAGCCGGCACATTTTTATGGACTTTGTTTCAACGTTATAATGTGTCAATTCAGATTTAATGTTTTATCACAGTTTATCTCTAAACAAGTAAGAATGAGACAGTCGTGTATGAATAACCTGCACCATTGTTATTGTAGATCTATGCAGACTTTGATATTTTAAAGCTCAAAAAATGTGGATTGTTGTCTAATACATCTAGACGGACAGACGGACATGGCAAAATCGACTCAGTTTTCAATGTTCATCAAGAATTCATATACTTTATGGTCTACCATACCCTGAGTACGGGGTATAAAAATCTCATGCACACCTTGTATGGTGTCGCATTGAGTATTAATGTCATTTAAATTATCAATAACCAATAAGCCCTATATGGATCTTATTTATGTTACTTCATTTATAAGTTCTAAGCTAAACCTAAACTAAAGGTTCAACGAAGGGAGGAGCCCATATAGAAGTCCAATGTCCACTAGGTTTTTTACAGCTCACAATCGTCCGTTATTCACGATTCCCCTGTGCATCCACTGCACATTTGTGAGAAGGTAACTCCCTTTAATTAAGGGTTAGTACGCTGCGTTTGGTTTCCTCAGTGAAGTTTTGTGTCAGTGAAGACACAGATGAAGCGTCGGATATGACCTCCTTTGATGACAACCCCCTACAAACGATTTAAGGACCATTATTAACGGATATCCTGGAATCCAGCTGGTTGATGTCTTTGACAAATACCAGATTGACATAACCGCGATACGGCAAATGCGAAGGGTAGGACAGGTCAGGACCGTTTTAACGGTATGGCACACTGGGCATTAGCCAGGCCCCGGGGCCTCGAGTGTTATTTTTTTTTACTTAAAATAAAAAAAAATACTTAAAATAAAAATATCACAAGCCGGGTGCCGTTTGTTGTATAAAAGTAAAATAAATTCACTCGAAAATTGCTATTATACATAAACGGGACCCAGCGTCTTAAAAAATCTTAGTTCTTAGAGTAGCGTGGCCCCGCTTGTGAAAAATCGCATATTGCGAGTACCTGTAGTATTTTTTTCACAAGCGGGTCCCTCGGAGCTTTGCATTTGAATATTTATTTTAAATTCAATTTGTAGTTAAAACAATTTTAATGTGTGGCCCGGGGTCCCCGCAGGCCCATCTTAACGGCATGGCACACTGGTCATTAGCCAGGGGCCTCGCGGGAACCTGAAGACGGCCTGGGACAGTTAGCTCCAAAACATGCGCGTAGAAAATCGATAACCACGTAATTTTTATTTCATTTTCGAGATCAAAAAAAAAGGTCATTGGGTGCCAAATAAGGACAGTACGGCGTATGACCCATCAATTCGATGTTTGGAATGCTCAAAACCTTGCTGGTGTGACAAGATGTGTGAGATCTCGCATTATCGTGATGCAGAATGATTCTTCTTCGGCGGTTTATTTTCCTTATATCTTCGAAGATTTGTGGCAAACAAATGATTGTAAGCCATACAGAATGGACCGTTTTACATTGGTCTAACGCCACATAACCATTTATGCCGAAGAAACAGGTAATTTGCTTCGTAAGTGAATAACTTTCGTTTGTTACTCTTGGACCACCCAGCCGATTGTTGTTTTGTTTCGGGCTCATACGCATAGATTCATGATTCGTCACCTGTGTAAATGTTATACGCATTGTTTGATGCACCTCGGTCGTATTTTTTCAACATTTCTTTTCACCAATCGACACGAGAACTTTTTAAGCGTTTGTCAGATTATGCGGTAACCTTCGCGATAAGATCTTCTACACGGCCAAATGATCATGCAAAATCTTATTGTCATACTAATGCCCAATAACGCATCTATCTCTCGATATGTCACATGACGGTCTGGCTACATCAGTTCGCTCACAGCACCGATGTTCCCTGGCACAACAACCCATTTGGGACAACCTTCACGGAATTCATCTTGAAGAGAGCGTCGAGCACGACTTAACTTGCTGTACCAGAGTTTTACGGTGCTTAAGAATGGGGCTTGATCGCCGTAAAAATATTTTAATTCATCGAGGCACTCCTGTCTTTATAGTCCAAGTCGAAAATTATGAAAAATGATCGCACGTAAATGTTCACGGTTTAATTCAACTTTTTATGCGAGATGATTTTTTCAAGCCACACTAAACAACACAAATTTTGCACGTACGTCAAAACGTTCTGAGTACGTTTACGCTAAAAAATTTTAAACTTTTCAATGGAAATGTCAAATGCACCTGGCATCACTTAGGTATAGGCGCTATGCTATTTCCTAAACGTATAAAGATAATGAACTATGAAATTGTTTGTGTAATTCATACGGTGAATGCAAAGAGCTGCGTTTGTGTGCGACAATGTTGAAGAGCATTACAAAAATTAATGTGCATGAAAATCAATACAGACTGGGCATACCTGAACAAAACGAAGTAAAAGAAAGGAACAAGTTCAGTAATTCAATTGAAACACGCTGTCAATTGAACTAGCTAAAATTAAACGACTGTTTCAAAAAGTAACGTCACATCAAATGGTAGCACTACGCAGTATAATGTTGCCATATAGTCTCTATAGCGTTGCACTGGTTTCTCTTGTCCGCAATTCAAAATTTTGGCTAAACTTCACTGGAGGGTAATGGGTCGGTCTCTTTAAATAAGACCGACCGTACATGAGGCGTTCCCATGAGTGCGAACAGTATGAGGCAAAATTAAGTGAGCGCAACAGAGAAAGAGAGAGAGCATCAAAAGAAACAAATTGTTGATTTCATTATAAAAAATAATTGCGCGCTAGCGAGAGAGAGAGAGAAATTCAGATTGAGAGAGAACGGGCGCCAAAGTTTTAGCACTGCTGCTGCTGCTGATGATGAGCGCGCAGGCATCCTGTGAACTGCTGAAAACTCACCACATTTCACATACAAAGCTTATACGGAGGAATTTCCCATTTTCCTATGCTTAATTTTGCCGTAGCTGACGCTCGCTAGTTCACGGTTATGTCGAAATGTAGTATATACATATGTATGCGTTTTCACACAATATTCAACATTCAACACTTCCCAAGTTGTGAGAAATTTTCATACAATTCAGAGCACCAACGTCTTCAACGAAGCACACACAGCAACTAGGTGTGCTCTTCGTGTACGTACGCTGCGACGGGGCACACACACAAAAAATTTTTTTCACACACATCATAGAGAAAAAGAACAAAAAAAAAAAAATAAAAAAGGCAAAAAAAAAACAGTAAAACAGAAAAACTTTTCCGAAAAAGCAAAAAATGTACATTTTACAAAACAATTAAGGAATTTTCCGCACGCCACAACACGCCTAGTTAAAAGCAATTTGAAATTCGCCAGTAATTGCTCGTGTGAGGCGTATCCATAAAAAATTAAAGTGCAAACGTAACGACAAAAAAGAAAAAAGTTTAAAGTGAAAAAATGAAAAAGGAAAATCTCCAAAACGAATCGAAGTGAAAAGTGTGGAAAAAAGTTTTGTGCATGAAAAAAATTTTCTATATCTGCAGCGTATATGTGTAGTATATATAGATGAAAAATTATATTAAAGCCATAGCATTTAATGCTGTGTGAAAATTTATTCTTGTAAGATAAAAGATATGCACCTAAAAGCTGTAAGAAATCTATTAGTTTTTTGTTTGTTTGTTTTTTTTTTATCAAAAATAAATGAACAAAAGTATCGAAAAATTGTTTTGCTAGTTAAACGATAAGAAAAAAATATTGCATATATACTATAATAAAAAGTATATATCCAAAATGAAAAGTTGTCGTCGCAATAGTAGTATACAATATCGTGTGTGCAAAGTTCAAAAACAAGATATAATTTAAGAGAAACGCCTAAAGTGCATTAAAACTTTTAGTCTAATCATAAAACAAATCAAAAAATTAAATGAAAAGCGAAATGTGTGCTGAAAATTTGAGAAAATTTTACATACATATACGAGAAAATGGAAAATTGAAGCAAAGAAGCTATCAAAGTTGCTAGCAGCAGCAGCAGCAGGAGTAGCAGAAAAAATTCTCTATCTATTGCGATTTGCTCTTGCACGAAAAAGAGTAGAGAGAGAGCAAGAAGCAGCAGCAGCTGAACAGCATTTCAGAGCAGACAGAGTAGCTGCTGCTGCTGATTCTGCTGCTCTAACAGATCGAAAAAGCGAGTAGTGTGGGTATATTGGAGTGGCCGCCTGTGAAAGTGCCACGAACCACTCGGTTCCAATCCCACGCCCACCCTACACACAAACACTATTTGCTATTTTAAACACTTAGACTTGGCAAAACTACTAAGCAATAAATATATTTTGAGTTAGTTAGTTAGTTTAGTGTTTTACTTTTCAATGCAAGAGTTTAAGTTTACACATACTATATCCCTAACTTTGTTGTATTTTGCACAAAATCCTTTGTCAAGTTTCTAGTTTTCTATACATTTCATGTAGCCACTGCATTGACAGCAGACTTTTCGCAAGCCTTGTCAATTTTTCTTTTGTGCGCACATTCGTGATTTATCCTTAAACTTGGAAATTTCAGTGTTGTCTTTTACGCATATTCTTTCATTCGTTCAAAGTCGTGGTGAATTGTTTAATGCGCATGTCCTTAAAATGGCAGGATATACTAATACAATATTCTAGTATCAGGAAAACTCAATTTTCATTTTAATTCCTTAGTGAAAAGTTTAATTTTATTAACATATTTAAGCCATTGCTAAAATCAGTTAAATAGTTTTCTAAAATATATTAACTGAAAATTGAACAAAGAACCTTTTTTTTGTGTTTGTGTATGTGTGTTTTAGTATAGAGCATTCTACTTGCAAATTAGGTATTAAAATTGTTTTAGTTAAAAATTGTGTACGTGAGCCAAAAACTTCACTAAACTGCAAACTCTACTATGAAGTTTTATTTATTTATTTATTTTTTGATGTGAAACATCTTTACTTCGGCGACAGTGTCGGATTTATCTTACTATGACGTATGTTAAAACTAGTTATGAATTATAAGCCAATTAAACTTTTGAATGCATATATATAATTAATAGCTAGTTTACTTGTTTTCTCTCTTAGCTCAACTATATCCAATGAACAGAAAGTGTTTTGTATAGACGTATAGTCTCATCTTCTTCTATATATTTAAAAATGAAAGTATGTATGTATGTTCCCTATAGACTCCGAAAACGCTCAACCGATTTTGATCAAATTTTGTGGCAATGTTCAAAATAGTCCCGTGGGTGATCCTGTGAAGTTTCGTGGCGTTTGGATAAACAGATTTTTGTTTGGATTTTTTAGATTTGCCTTCCATTTTCTTTTTTGTTTTAATAAGAAGGAGCATGTGGAAGGTGAGGAAGGGGGGAAGGAGTGGCAGGGGGTAGTCGTGGCAGGGGAAAGGGGAGGGCCGCGTACAACATCGCGGGGACCTACTAGTCTATTATAGAAAAAGAAAATTAATAAAAGGTGATAAATCTGGTTGTTTTAAAACTAATAATATGAGTAATTATGTCAACGTCTCATCAGTGTTCACCACTCATATCTTTTTCAAATAGTGGCTCAATGTTCCCACTAAAGTCAAGCATGAGAGTTGTTGATGTATTTAGTTAATTTTAAAAAGAACCTATTTTTGTTGTATGTTTGTAGAGCGTTAAGTATCGATAATATGTTCAACAAGCTCTGGCCAGTTTTCAAATTCTTTAATCAAGTGTTTTCAGTTCATATAATACAATATTAAATAACTCTAACTTACATACTAGTCATTCAATTCTGTATTGAACTCCATTTCTACATACATATATCGAGATACTTCTAAGACAAGAGTTTCGCCCGAGGGTTTCTATTGTGTATGGAATATATTGTTGTTGGTTTGAATTCTGTTTTGAGCATATAGTACTATGTATAAAACATTTTATTATTTGTCTGAAAAAGTAAAATTGATAAAATTTAATGTAATAATGGTTTTCCTAATAATAAGAAAGACTTCGTGACTAAAGAGTTCTATACGAATTGGTGCTGTACAATATGTGCACAATTGCTTTAATATCAAAAAATATATGGGTAATTGTCACTGAATATTCATAACATTAGCTAAAATTACGAATTAGTTAAGAGTTAACATATAAAAAATTTTAGTATTATTAAAATATTTTCTCTCGGAAGAAAGATTTGCTTACTTTTTTATATTGAAAATTTATCTTCTTATATATATATATATATATATATATATATATATATATATATATATATATATATATATATATATATATATATATATATATAAAAATGGAAGTATGTACGTTCGTTCCATTTAGACTCCGAAAACGCTCAACCGATTTTGATTAAATTTTGTGTTAATATTCAAAATAAACCCGTGAAGTTTCATGGCGATGGGATAAACAGAAATTTTTTTTCTAGATTTTTCTAATATTAATAGAATTGAAGGTATTAATAGAATAGGATCATGTGGAAGGTGAGGAAGGGAGAAGGAGTGGCAGGGGAAAGTGGAGGGCCGCGTACAAAGTCTCTGGGACCATCTAGTTAATTTATAAATTGGAAGAAAAGTTTATATTAGACATTCTATTTGCACAAATGTTCCATACCGTTTTAAATAATTTTGAAGATTTTTTTGTTAAGAAACATAGAATATATACATTTTGTCTGGATCAGGCAACTTGGTTATGTGTACCGTGCTCCATAAGTTGTAGAAGTTTCCACGCCATAATCGGATAAAATAGTAATCAATTTGCAGAAGACACCACTCAACGTGGAAAAATTAACATTTTCTCGAATTTACTTTCACAAAATCTTCCCGAAGCTGAAAACCGAAACAGGCCAGTTAAAAAGAAAGACCAAATTACATTACATTATTCTACTATGCAAATGTTATGAGCACTAGCTTTCCTGTGCAGTCAGCTTCAAGTTTTTTCTTCATATCATAACAATATATTATATTTTTTAGATTGAACATCGCAACTTACAACAACACACTTAATGTACAAAACTAGTGCTTCAAAGTCTTTCTTTTTTTACATCAGTAACTATAAATTATGCTACATAGATATAAAACACAGTAGTAAATATATCTATGGTTCAGATATATGTAAAATCATACATGTAAAATCAAATTATTGTGACATGGATGACTTTTATTCACAAAAAATATATGTAGTTCAATATTGGCAAAGAAATGGGGAATCTTGAAATGAATTTTCAAGATTTAATAAAATAAAACATGAGTCGGAGACCAAATACATGTAATCTTCATCAGCTAGACCAGGGGTTCCCAACCTTTTCTTGGTCAGGGACCAAATTTAAATCATTCTCGTTAGCAGGGACCACTATGCAGTTGTAATAAAAATAAACTGTAATAATCAAACTGAAACTTTAATTAAAAACTCAATAGGAACTTACACAAAAAGAAATGATATTATTTTTAGGATAAACTTCTGTAATTTTGTATTTCTGAGCTTGCATCTTCTTCACGAGTTCGGTTATCCTAGGACTAATATTGTTACTCAAAATATAAATACTTTGCTTAATTTTTTACGGTGTACCCATAGGTAAAGTCACTTTGTATATTAAGTTTGTGCAAATGTATATAACAGCAAAATAAAGGTGTCACAGAACCCATAATGTATGTAAATGGTGTTTATTTTTAGACGTGTGGTTTTCAAGAAGAAATAAAACGCATATAATTTAATGTTGTGGCCAAGAATTTAGCTTCATTATAAAGATAAGGGTTTGCCATTATGTTTTAAAAATGATTTGGGGCAAGTGGGCTGGCTCGAATAAATTCCTGCCGAGAGGCCCAGTTTTCGACCTCTTTTTGAAGCAATTGGTGGGACCGTATGTCAGCAATAACGCGCCGAATATTCTCTTCCAAGGCGTCAATCATATCGGGCTTATCTGCGTAGACAAGCGTAGAAGTTTCCTTCAATAAATTGATTGTTTCGTTAGCTGTATGGCATGTAGCGCCGTCTTGTTGGAACCAAAGGTCGTCCACATCAACATTTTCCAATTCAGGCACGAAAAAGTCATTAAGCATGGTTCTATGGCGTTCCCCATTGACTGTAACATTATGGCCGGCTTTTTGAAGAAGTATGGACCAATGATTCCCTCTGCCCATAGAGCACACCAAACAGTGACTTTTGAAGGTGTAACGGCGTCTCAACAATGGCTTTTGGATTATCATTTTTTAAATTTTTCTACGAACAATTTTAGTTTTTGTTGTTAATTATTCTAGAAATTTTTTGTGTCTAATTTGGTGTGTCTAACTTTAATACTATTATAAAAATTGTGCCACACAGATCGGACGACTATACGCGTACAATGTAGCCTCCATACAAATCTATGTTTCAAATAAGGACCCTTAGACAAGTTACAATTTACTCAAAGTCAAACACACTGGACTACAGTGTTCTTGCTTGATTTTGAACTGAAAGTGATTAATCCGATTGGTTTAATAAAATTAAAGATATTTGCCTTCTAAAGTTCTAAATACAACGGAACGTAAGATGGAATAGACTTATTTATTTCAATATATTTATTATACTGAAAATACTACCAACTTAGAAACTCCATCTCACTCCGTTTTTCTAGAATAAAAACTATAACGTGGAACTGGTCAGACACCACAAGAACATTACTTCTTTTGATTGTTACTTCATCAGTTCGACATACCAATAATTCTAGCCATGTCTATCTGAATGTCCGTTTGTTTGCTTGTTTTGTCTTTAACAACGCAAACTAGTACCACAATTGTTGAGATATTTGACACTTGGTATGGAGACTTTGTGAACTAGAAACAATACATTTGTATAAAGCATATATTAATATCAAATCCAGTACAGATCTGATAAGAAATGTTCTAGTGCAGTGTAAAGTGTAGAAAAGGTCTACTTAGACTATGAAATTTCTTACGCAAGTATATCAGATTTTTTAGATTTTATTGAGTTTGTTGTCTCATTCAGTGAAGATTTGTTTAGTATTGATACTTGCATAAAACTTAATATGCCTTAAGCATTATTTTTATATAAAGTTTCTCTATCACACTAGTTTACATATTTCAGTTTATTATTTTTAGAGTAATTAGGGTGCGGTGAACACGAAAATCATACTGGTTTTTTAGGGTTCCGTACCAAAGGGTAAAACGGGACCCTATTACTAACACTCCGCTGTCCGTCCGTCTGCCTGGCTGTCTGTCACTAGGCTGTATCTCATGAACCGTGATAGTTAGACAGTTGAAATTTCCACAGATGATGTATTTCTGTTGCCGATATAACAACAAATAATACAGAATAAAATAAATATTTAAGGGGGCTCCCATACAACAAACGTGATTTTTTTGCTCGTTTTTGCTCGATATTGATAACGGCAACAGGTAGACGCTTGAAATATTCACAGAATATTTAGTTATATATATTCACATAAAAAATAAATAATTAAATTAAAATAAAACAAATATTTAAGTGGGGCTCCCATACAACAGACATGTTTTATTTTATATATAATGGTACGGAACCCTTCGTGCGCGAGTCCGAATCGCACTTGACCGGTTTTTTATATAACGGTATGTTTATGTTTTTTAAAATAATTTTTTTACCGATTTTGGTCTGGTAGCACTTCAAATTCTTGAATTTAAAAAACTATCCATTAATACTGTTGTAAAACATTTTATATTGAATTTATTTATAGTTGAAAAACTTTCCTCAAATAATAAAAAGGTATGAAATTCTGGTTTAAGTAAACTCTGAACCCTTGTTTAAGTAAAGTTACAAATCGACACAGACAAATATGCCGTTACCTAGTTAAATGGCCCAAATAAAAAAAAAAAAAAAAAATCAGTTGGATGTTCGTGTTCCTCGCATCCAAAATTACTCTAAATGCAAGAGAATGCTTCTATCTTTTCGCTGCAAACTTACCTACTTACTTAGTTGGCTCTACAATCGCCTATCGATCAAGGCCGCACGTAGGCAAGCGTACCATTCGGTGTAGTTTAGTGCGTGCCGGCGCCAGTTGCTGGCAATCCGGAGCTTCTTCAGGTCATCATGGACCTGATCTTGCCATCTTAAACTCGGACCACCTCTCTGACGCCGTCCACCAATCAAGTTCAGGTTTCCGTTGTAAACCTTTAGTGCTGAAGCTTTGGGGTTCATCCGGACCAGTCCAGTGCAGCCGCTGGAGTTTACTATGACAATGTCAACCTCATCAAATACATCATACAGCTCGTGTTTCATACGGGTTCTAAACTCGACGCCAACTTTAAGGGCATCAAAAATTCTACGAAGAATCTTTCTCTCGAACATTCCTAAAGACGCTGTATCCGTTGATGTCAGGGTCCATGCCTCTGCGTCATACAGCAGGATCGGGATTATCAGTGCCTTAAAGATTTTTAATTACGTACTTCGAGAGAGGGCTCTACTTCTAATATGATTGCTGAGCACGCAAGTAGCAGCGATTAGCAAGTGTGATTCTTCGTCTGATCTCTCGGCTTACGTTGTTGTCGCTGGTAATTTCCGTTCCCAAATAGACGAAGGTTTCTACAACATTGAAGTTGAAATTCTTCATACTCACAGACCGTCCAAGACGCGCTAATGGTCCGCGAGTGTACACCAAGTACTTCGTCTTGTTCTCCTTTACCGCTAGGCCCATGAGACGTGACTGTTTCTCAATCTCCGAGAACGCCCTGCTAACTCGGCGTTTGTAGGTGCCAATTAGTTAAGATCAAATCAATTTCAGTGCATTTGTGAAATATATTTAAAATTTGGTAACACCCAATGAACGTTTTGTCGTTAAACTTATCTTTGAATTTAATTTTTGATGTTTCAATAAGAAAAAGAAAAATGTCAAAAGTTTTCAAATCATTCCATTATAAAATCTCTGACTTATAACTTCAACTAAATAATTACGTCTGCAGTTGCTCGGAAAACCCATTCTTGCTGATTCCATTTTATTATGCTCTTTTACACGCTGTTGATATCATATTTTCCAACTTCTATTATTATTTCATGTATGTATGTATGTATGTATGTATGTATGTATGTATGTATGTATATACATATGTATCTAAATATTTTCACTGTTGAAAAAATTTTCTTTGGTGAATTTAATGTTCCCCCAGAGTGCGAGTGCGAGCGAGTTAACCAAATACACCACAGCAAAACAGAAGCACATTTCCCAAAAATTCTCTCGCTACAACTTCCTATCTTTGTTTTCTCTAGTTTTTTTTTGTTTTTTTTTTTTTTGTGTTGAAAACTCTCCAGCGCAGCTAGTGCTTCTTTTATCTTGAAATATTTTATTGCTTTTGGGGGTGCGGCGCAAAATTCAAATAGAACATAAATACGAGTACTAGAGAGAAGAGCAGCATCGTAGTGCTCTGTTCGCTTACTCGCTCACTTGTAATGGTAAATTATTTTATTTTTTATATTTTTTTTATCTGTAAAATGAACATAAGTGGAGTGGTGGATTGAAGTTTCTGCTGCTGCTGCTTCTGCTGCTAGAGCTACAGCTGTTGATTTTGTGCAAGTGTGCAAAGATACACAATACCACAATGCCAAACCCAATTCAACTAATATTTGTTTAATTTAATGCAGGCAGGCGTGCTTTAAAATTTAATTAATTGTAAATACATACGTACATATGTAAGTAAATTCGGCTAATATAACGAAATATAACGAAGACGAACTTAAACTCAAACGCTCGCTGTAGCCAACAATGATATGATATGATATGATATAAAAGTATAGCCTACATACTATTTACTGTCCGGCAAGCAAATGTTTAAATAAAAAATTAGTAACCAATGGATGAAAATGCCGCCTTCGCCGTCATTTTTATCGTCTTCGTTGTTGTCGTCGTCGTTCTCGTTCACATTTGGTCAGCTCAATTGTCAAACGCAACTAAAACAAGAAGAGATACAGCAGCAGCAAACAAAGTTGCAACAATTAGTGCAACTTGCAACAGCAAAAACAGCAACAATATTGGCAACAATTGTGCTGGCGCATCTATTAGATACTTTAACTATCAACTACGACAAACGAAACGCCAAACATTAAATTTACAACAAAAACAACAACAGCAACAACAAGAACAACAACAAGAACAACAACAAGAAAAAGTAAAACTATTACAATTAGAACAACAATTCTATAAGAACGCTTATGCTGCAAGCTTTAAATTAATTGCAACGAATTGCATTGGATTGGCGCAGTTAAGATACTTCTCTATGTAAATATCACACCACACACAAATTCTCACTCTCGTACATCGCAACGTTCGATATATATCGTTGTGGATTATCATCATCATCATCAACGTCGGCATTGTTGTTAATCGATCGTTCGATCGATTGATCGATTGATTAATTGATTGATCCTCCAGGGTGCAATAAAAAAGGCACGTTGAACGTTGCATCTACACACAAGTAGTAGTACACACAAAATGGCGGATGGTGGGCATTCATTTGTGAAGAAGACATTTCATAAGCCAACGTACTGTCATCATTGTTCGGATTTACTTTGGGGTCTAATACAGCAGGGCTACATTTGCGAAGGTAAGTCAATATTCAATATTTAATACTATATTTATAAACTTAAATTAATATATTCAATCGTTATCAAAACATTTTTTAAAAACAAAAAAAAAATCGTTTGGTAAACTATATTTCACCTGTTCTAGATTCCAATTCGAATAATTTAATTCGGATTCCAATCTTTCTTATATATAAAAATGGAAGTATGTATGTATGTTCCCTATAGACTCAGAAAACGCTCAACCGATTGTGATCAGATTTTGTGGCAATATTTAAAATAGTCCCGTGGGTGATCCTGTGAAGTTTCGTGGCGATTTTATAAACAGAAAATTTGTTGGATTTTTTAGATTTTCCTTTAATTTTTTTTGTTTCAATAAGAAGAAGCACTAGAAGGTGGGGAAGGGGAAAGGAGTGGCAGGGGAAAGGGGAGGGCCGCGTACAACGTCGCGGGGAATGCAAAAGGTCATACTCTTTGTCACCTGTTTTTTGATTATATGAAGTATTTTCGGTAGCAAACAGTTTTGTTATCTGAGTACTCGATGAAAAACAGTTCGTGCCGAAAATTTTTCGATTGCTGTTTGACAGCGTGTTTATGTATGAAGTTTTCGGTAGCAAACAGTTTTGTTCTCTGAGTACTCGATGAAAAACAGTTCGTGCCGAAAATTTTTCGATAGCTGTTTGACAAAATGTTTTGACAAGCTGTTTTTGGAAATTATAGTAGGTAGAGCCTTCAAGTTTAGATATTTGGACTCTCCGATTCCCTCTTCAGATAAAGTGTATTGGAAGCTAGGGTCTTCTAACTTCAAACGTTAAAAGGCTTTTATTCGAACTATTTGACTGCATTGTTTGAAAGGTGTGACGCTATTTTATAATGGCTAATCATTAACTTTTAAAAGGGCAAAATTGCAATATTGTTCATCCAACCTTTTCCAAACAACTGGTTTTGTTAGAAAACTATACATAAATTCTAAGTACTCCAATTCCAAGATCATATCTCTTAATAGGAAGAACTTATAGGCCTGTGGAGAGGAGATTAGGGCAGAGAAAATCTCCTCCAGACCCGGAATTTTTAAGAGCCCGGATTTATGGAAAGCAGCAAATATTATTTGTCCGTTTCTTTTCTGTAAAACCGAAAAACTGAACCGAATGCTGACAAATTCTGAGGGACCTACATACTAAATTCGCTTTGGGCCAGTATTTCTCTCCATGGAACTGGTTATAGAGTTTTTCAAATTCAAATTGAATCCAACTTTCGATGAACGATGAACGGCATTGAATATATATATTCTGCGAATAAGTTTTGGTTGTTACAAAAAATCAAATTCATGCTCAGTGTTGTATTTCTTACAATATCTGATCGTATTTTAAATCCCTCACGTAATCTCACTCTGTGTTGCTCTGTCAGGTAGCTCCTGAGAATATGTTTGCGCTGACAATTCTAATATATTCAAACATCTATCTGGTAGTAATGAATATAAGTATTAAGCTGAAACGGTTGCGTTTTTGGGTTCAACGATTTCATATTTTTATTCAAAAACTTATCAAAAATTTGTTCACACGAATCTATTAAAAGGCCAAACACATGGACGTATGGGGCATACGCAGTGCTCTATTGGCCATAAACACTCAACAAACGACTCATCGTTATTTAAATCCCTACTTTTTTCTAGTTTTTCAATATTTTCTTCTTCAGGTTCTTCTACAAGCTTATTTACAAATTTGTGTATGTTCCTTCCCAATGTCTCTCGCATTGCTTTTCCTACTGGTTGTCCTACAGTTTTTCCTACAATTCTTCCATTACTTTGCTCAATGGATTCTTTTAAATATTCCTTTAGATACTTAACATTACTCTTATTAGGATCTATAACATTAATTTGTACATCTTCTGGAAAAACACAAGGATTAGTAAAATGTGAATTTTAATGCTGTTCTTAACAAAAAGTTCGTTATTGACTTGATCGTTGCGCAGTTAACACTGCAGAAATGTTTTCATCCCACAAAGTAAGATGGTAAAATAGTTCTGGCTAGCTCATGGGCAAATTAATTTTTCTTGATATTCTTTGAGCTTAAGAAGCCAACAAATTGTGCGCTTACAGCTGACAACATGCTGTTGGAAAGAATCGGAACGTTGTTTAACTCTTTTGTAAGTAAAAGTGTCAAGAGGTTATCAATTTTATTAGACTATTTCTCACATACTTTAAAATTTGATGTTAATCAAAGATTTAGCTGCGTATTTTATAGTGTGTGCCACGTCTTATTTTGGCTGTTACAAAAAAATAAATTTGTACAAATATATTAAAGCAATTTACGCAAGTAAATTTATTGTAAATGTTTTTTCTAAGAAGTTCGCGTTTAGTGGACGTCTGTCCAAAAAATGTGTGGTTTAATGCTTTGCATACAATGTTTTTTTAACCTATGTGAATTTTTCCGCTTCGGTGAAATGTTGTCATTCGCATGTGTTCGCAAACAAAGTTTGCAACATTCACCTGTCGCAGCATAATATTTTATATGTATACTTGTTTTTATTTTTATTTTAATTTTTGGGCAATTGCACAATTTCAATAACTTCGTGTATTGTTTACTTTTCTTACCGGAATATATGTTTTAGATAAACCGCCACACTCAAAGTGTGATTTGCAAATTTTTGTGTCGGTAAAAAGTATGTTGAGAATGTAAAAAAACGATTTGATACGCAATTCACAGACAATGAATATAAAAGAAGCCTTTAGGAAAGATGTACATTGAACACAAAATACTGAAGTTCTTAGTACTTTCTTGTTTCTCCTGAATACAATACTGTTCGATCAATAGAAACCCACAAATTCGAAAGAAGAAATACTCGCATATATTGAATTACTATTTGGTATTATAAATATTGTACAATTTAAGTACTCTCTTCTCACAGAATATAAGATAATTTCGCATCTAAATTGATTGAAAATAGCTACAGGCAAACACTATAGCGTCAATCGCCAACAGCACATAAAATTGAAACCAGTAAATCGCTTTACTGTGTGTGCTCTTCAAAAGAAGATGTATTCAAAAACAATTTTCAAAGCTTTTCCAATTGCCATAAAAACGGATAGTAAAAATAATTTTCAAGTTGTTTCGCGGTTCAATCGTCGTCCAAAGCAAACGTTTCGATGAACAAACGAATGAAATGGAATAAATATCGAAACGAAAACGAAAAGATATTAAAACACGGCGCACGGCGATGCGGTAGTACGAGATCTATACTATATACTAAATATTATATGTAGTTGTAGTTATATTAGAGGCAATCGCTTATTGGCAAAAGAAACGCCTTGAGCGCCTTTGCATGTGGCGGTAAAGTCGGCAGCGGTGGCGATGGCGGCAAGTGGCCGTTTGAACTTTTCAAAAAATTTAATAGCAAACAACTTTAGTGCGACGTCATGAGGTGTAGTAGCGAGACTGTATGAGATACAATTTGTTAGCTACAAAGAGATACATACGGCGATACAGGCAGGTTGCTAGGGGAAGATTAATACATATTATTTGCAGTGTGCTGGAGCGCTGCTCTAAATAAACTATACTATAGCAACGCGCGATTAAGCATCTTTCTATACGTTTGATTGTCTGTTTGGTGCGGCAACTGTGGCAGCCATGCCCAATTGAAAATGTGTTAAACTTTTGCGATCTTTTGCCTTTTTTGTTTATTTATGTGCTATAATGATAATTATTCTTTTTTAGCGTTGAGTTGTTGCTTCTTTGTATTCTTATTTTTTACAATTATGTAGCTGTGAGCCGCCACAAGACAGACCAGTGTACAATGTTCAGAGTAATTAAGATGCAAATATGATTATACGATTATTCTGAAAAAAAAAAAATATAAATAAATAATATAAATCAAGTGAAAGCTTAAGCTTTTACACTGCATCGCAATAACATTGTAGCACTAAATCATTTATCGTTCATAGCCGTACCGTAGGAAGGCGCACACCATAGTGCCTGTTGCCAGTTGCTAAAAGTTTTACGGTGGCGGGAACCAAACCCAGCACATCAGCCCTTAATTACCGAAGGTTAGCATCCCAAAATTAGCTCACTTCGGAGCGTATGTTCAGTTGCTGCACAGGCGATATTTGTCCGTGCGGACGTTTCTAAGCTGCTTGGGCCGTTTGCAAAAGAATAATTTTTGGTCATTCCCAAGTGAATGTTAAACAGTAAGTAAATGTTTATGATTCGAAGCATTTGAAACAAATACATAGACGGAGTTTGTTTTTTTTTTTGTATACGGATTAACATTATTTGCAATCTATCTATATAAGACAATCAGCAAATTATAAGGTTAAAGGAAATAGTTGACAATGCGTTGGCGGAGCCGTTGTGGAATAGGAATAAGAAGGTTTTGGGGAAGGGGAATGGGTTAGAAAAAAATAAAAGTGAGTGTGCAATGGCCTCCCATGAGGGAAATCAAGCGGGTGAAGCCTTTTGAGTCTTCTTGTACTGCAGGTATTATCGAGCAAGTTGATGGCGATAGTTTTGGTGTGCCTGTTGAGCCGACTTTTATAAAAGCTGCTTTATCTTGCAATTTCCTGGTGAACCCAAGGTACCCCGAGTTCCTCGTGTATCACTTTGTTGGTATGGAACAGGTGAGCGTTGCAAATAATCCTGAGCGCCCTGTTTTGGAACTTTTGAATAATAGAGCAGTTGCACTTGCTGGTAGTGCCCCAGATCGGGATTCCGTAGGTCCACACAGGCTTTATTATTACTTTATAATTGTACTAGAATATTGCTTCTCAGCCTGAGACTTGACCTTCGACCGATAAGCCATAAATGTTTTTTAGCCTTTTGTTGAGCTGCGTCCTTTTGGTTGGAAGGTGAGGACGCCATGTTAACCTTCTGTCAATGGAATGGTTGCTCCGTCGAGATGAACTGGGGACAGTCCCCTCTTCTAAGTGAAAAATTCGTTAGAGTGGACTACTCGACAATGTTCCACCTCTTGAGACAAGTATTAGAGTTGTCGAGTTGCCTTTGAAGGATTGCTGAAGCCGCCTGTGGGGAGACGTCGGATGTCAGGAATGCGTAGAGCGTGTAAAGGACGAAGCCCAGTACGCTTTCCTGTGGTACTCCAGCTCTGACTTCTTTTATTTGGGTTCTTTCTTCCCCACACCTGACAAAAAAGTTCCTGCGCTCAATGTACGATCTGATCTGAGGGTGTATTACTGTGCTAGTAGAGTTGACTTAAGTTTGTGAAGCAGGCCAACACGCCACACTCTGTCGAAGGCTTGCATTACATCCAGAAAAACTGCACATCATACAACGTGTATGATACAGAACAGAGCTGTTAGATTAATGCTTGGCGTAATCATTGGTGAGAAGAGAAAGTGAATGAAAGGACAGCAGCATACAAGGCTGCTTCATAAGTGTGGTTAGTTCGTAGTATTGATATATATGTAGATTGTTTATATATGCATGTTATATCAGTTGTGTAAGGTTTAATTATTGACACAAAGTGAGAATATACATATGCACGTGTTAGTAAGAGTGCTAATTTTAAAGTTCGTACGTTCTCACGAGCGAACCGTTTATGTAAAGAAATTTGGTAAATAGGCCACGTAAAATTAAGAAAATACAATTGAAAAAGCATACGCTTTTTTCGAGTGTTTCGTGTTACACTGCTCTGAAGGTGAAAGAGTATAATAAGTTTGTGTAAATGGTCCCAGACCCAACAGACAATCTACAAGGTGGTGTGGCAGACCCCATGAAGTGTATACATACAATACTACTAAAAGTCATTCGGTCTGTCTGTCCCTCCGTCCTTAATTCAACGCTCGTTTTAAAGTTTTTATGTTTCCAAAACGCGCTGTCATTGGTCGATCTGACAATTGCTGTTAGAGTTATTGTCCTATCCAATCTTTATGTCAAATTTATTGTAATACACTTCGCGTACAATCATTTTCCATACTCTTATTATATTTTGTATAATTTACTGGCTGCATTTCGTTATTAATGCTTTTGTTATTTTAGCAATGACATTTTAAGTTTTAAGTGAAACTTTTTCGTTTTATTTTTCGCATTTTTTGATTTAAATTTATTTTGTGCAAAATATTTCTGTGTAATTTATCAAAACTTATTTGTTTTTGCTCTTTAACACATCTGGTTGTTGTTTTTCTTGTAGGTTTTTCGATTTAAAATTTATTTGTCAAATTATTAACATTGCCGTTTGTGCGCTAAAAATAGTTTTTGAAAATTTATAGGATTTAAGCGAAAATTTTGTTAAAAATAAACAATCAAAAAAATAATAAAATAATAATTTTAAATTTATGTGTTCAGTAATTTATTTATGATGAAGCCATATAAAAACTGCGACCTAAAAGGTCTATTGTTTGTCCCCTACTCAGTTAGATGATCTTCCCTAAGCCTATAGGAGGGTACTATTTATATTTCGGGAACTGGCACCACTAATGTCAAAAGCTTAAATCTGGCAACACCATAAAAAAGTTTGACATTTTTTGGCATAAACGTACGCACAAAGTTTTTATGTACAATTGCTATTTTTTTTTTTTTTGCTTACAGTGAGTTAAGAAAAGCAATTTTTTCCAAAAAATGGAAATTTCAAGAGAAGGTTTTCGTTGGATTATTTTTCACAATTTTCGACGTGGATTATCTCAACAAGAATGTGTCAATGAACTCAATTCTTTGTATGGCGATAAAGCACCATGAATTCAATCGTGGTCGTAGTTGGGTCGCCGACGAATTCTGTGAAGGTCGTCCAAAATCGGTTGTTGTGCCCAAAAACATCGATGCGTGCGTGTACTGATAATGCTGTATCGTCATGTGACATATCGTGAGATAGAGGCATCCTTGCACATTAGTTCCGATTCAATACATTCGATTTTGCATGAACACTTAGCTGTAAAAAAAATTTGCTCTCGTTGGATACCCCATAGCCTAAAAAAAGGCTCGCGTCGATTGGTGTAAGGAAATGATTAAAAATTTTGACCGTGGTGGTATAAAATCGTGATAGGTGACGAATCATTGATATATGGGTATGAGCCGGAACAAAACAGCAATCGGCCGTGTGGGTATTCCAAGACGAGCCAAATCCAACAAAAGATTTCTTCTTGTTCCCGAGTATTAAAGGTAAACTGCGTGGTTAACGATTTACGAGCGCCGGAGAAGCAGTTGAAGCGTTCAAAAACCATGTTTTGGAGGTGTCTCAAGAGGAATGGAAAAACTGCAATGACAAATGGTTTGAACGAATGCAAAAGTGTATTGATCATCAAGGGGAATATTTTGAAAAACAATAAAGCCATTTTCATTTAAAAATGTTTGTTATTATTTGCTATTCCCGAAATGTAAATAGTACCCCTCGTATGCTGAATGAATCTTAGTACGTTCCTACGATCCAAACTTTTCAGTTGCTCCTTTATAGTAAAGTGATTACCTGTAGTCTGCTTCTAGCTACAGCGTCACATTCAGCAAGACTGTGAAGATGGGTCTCCTCTTCGTGGTCATAGAATCTGCATTCGCGTGAGTTATGTATCCCCAAAACATATAAATGTTTCTTTAGTCTACAGTAGCCTAATAGCAGTACTATTAGCATTCTTAATTGGTTCCTACATAGTTGGAGTATAGTTTTCGATCTGCTCGGATTGAAACTTACTAGAAGTAACTTTGCTTCTCTTAGTCCTTGGCTTGTAGCACAGTATTGTTCTTTTCCTATATCCTTCCCCCTGCGGATTACTTCGTATATAGTATGTCTCCCGATGCCACAATACGGCTTAGGTCCTATCAATAGCGTTAGCTCTCCGTGTCTTGCAAGCTAATCCGCTTGTTCATTTCCTGGAATATTGTTATGACCAGACACCCACAGCGCAAAGATACTCTGTTATGTTCACCTAGTTTTGCCAATAGATCATTTGCATCAAGCACTAGCTTTGTTCTAACTACGTTCAACGCAGAATAGCTATCTGAGAGTTGTGACAGCCTCTGTCTATGATGAATTATGCACATCTGATTATAGCGCACTTCTCTACTTGGAAGATACTGGTGTGTTTTCCCAAAACTAGGGCCTACAACTCCTAGGCGTGTAGCATCTACCTGATGGTGTGTGGTTTTAGTACGTATGAATTTCCGACGTCCACGATTTTTTGTCCGACCATTTGATGATAAAACACCGATCAAATATGTTCCTCTGTGTCATTTCGTCTCTTGGCATGGACATTAGGTTTCAGTAAGAATTACTGAGTGTGAGTATACATTTCAGTATGTTTCTAGTAATTGTTCCTGCAAGAATCTACTTATTTTAAATTACCTTTGGCAGAGTATTGTAAATTAAATAAAAAAGGTACGCATACGCAACGTTGCACAAAAATTAACTTTCTGTTTGCGAATTATGCATCTTTCTTGTTTTTTTAGGTACATATAAGAAAATAGATTGCCACAAAAAAAAAAAAAAGAAAAAAAAAAACCAAAATGAAAGGCAAGAAAGCAGCAGTTCTTTTCTTTTCTGTTCTGTTGTGTTCTGTTCTCTTCTGTTCTGAAACGTGTGTTAGTATTGCCCTGGAGCATATTAGTGCTCAAACGTTGTGCACTAATTGAGTTGCAAATTTAATTGCGTGCACAAACACACACATACACACACTCATTTGTATACACTTATATACTTACATATATGCAGATATGGGTAGGTACATGCACATCCATGTAGAGCGAGTCCTGTCAGTACCATCAGATCAGGTGCAAAATTGCTCGCCATGCCAAGCGCCACCCATATGACTTTCAAAGCCGCCGACCGACTGTATGAATGAATGAGCGAACATGCAATTTAACAGTATATAGAAGAATACAAGGCGTGCTTTAATAGTTTCGGTAATTTTGCAATATACATTAGATACATTAATTGCACAAGTCTACAGCCAGAAAGTTCACTCGATGCAGTTTTCTTTTTTAAAGATTTATGTAAGCTGAATTCAAATCCGGCTACAGATTCTTTTTCTAGCATAATTTTCGAGGTATCGTCAATTATGTTCGTTGAATCCGCTCGAGACTCCTTTACACTTGAAATGAATGATAAATGCATAAATTTAGCATTAAATTATAAAGTACTACTTTTTATCTATCATAACTTTTTAATTTCTTATCTTATCCTGGTCTGCTATGGTTTGAAATGTTTGTAATTGTAAACAACTAACTGATTCAAGATTGGGGTAATGGAATTATTTTTGTTGGAAATAATTATTCAAATGTCAAAAACGTCTGAAAATCGTAAAAACCTGCTCGGAATTTGAAATTTCCTTGACTGGTCTCAACCATTTTTCATTCAACCGAAACTAGTTTGGTACTGTTAGATGTGCAATTTAAACACCTTTCCAATGATATATCTCAGTCTAGTCACTGGTTTAAGTAAAATCATGAATTGATACAAAAAAAATATACCGTTACTTAGGTGAAGTGGGGCACTTCAAAATGGAAATAAAATGGTATTTTACGATAATTTAGCTCAACTAAATTATCCTACAAAAATGTAAGAGAAAGATCCTATAATGACGCTGTAAGCTAAATAAATTTACATATGTCTTTCAAATTTGGCATATGCATATGTTTGTGCAAATGTGGCATAAAAAACGGCCAATCACAATAATTCAAGAACATTTTTTTATAAACCAATTGCACACCAATTGCGCAAAATGTATCCAACATTTTCTGGATCAGGTCACATGTCATTGAGAATGTATTTTCTGCATAGCTATTTGGAATCTTTCACTCCGAATTTGGAGTCGGAGAGTGATGCACAAGTTCAGACTTTGCACCAGAACATCATTTTGAAGGAACAATTTTGGACGAAGGCATGATGAGTGACTATAACGAGTTACAAAATCGCGTAGATTTCATGGTATAAATGTACATAAATGGAGCAGCTTGAGCGAAAATATGTATGTTAGATTAGAATCATGAATATGTGAAAATGTAGAAATAATCTTTTCTCATTTTTGAATAACTTCTACATTTTATTTTTTTCCGAGTTGGACAAATTTATATTTAATTGTTTTTCACTGGGTATAGTTAATTTAAAACTGTTGAACTTCTAAATCACACCTTGTAAGAATATGTATACACATATGTATCTATGAATGTGTACGTCAGAGAGCACGAAAACGCGTTGCACCGAGTGCAGCTCGGCTGCCTTTTTAAAACTAGGTCAAATCCGAAATATGCAAGCATGCTTGTGGCACGAAGATGTTGCTGCAGGCACTATTTGAATTGGGTTTTTGTGAATTTAATTTTTTTTTTTGCCTTTGCTCAGTGACAGAGTTTTCAATGAAGCGCGGATGTTGATGACGACGATGACGTTGACGGCGTTGCATGATAAAGCATGTAGCGGAGGAGCAGGGTATGTGCAACACAAAACTAACATGCCGGCTGGCACTTTATGTTGCCGCTGCTGGCAACAGCAACAATTACAATGACGATGATGATTACGATGATAATGACGATGATGATGACAACGAAACGATAGCGATGCGGTGAAGGGCTAAAAGTGCGTCATCAATGGCCGCCATGAGCCATGAATGTATGCGGAACCTCGACGTTTGCTGTCGACACTGGTGAAATGAAACAACCGAACAAGGAACAATATGTGCGAACTTTGGCGTCTATATGACTGACTGAATATATGTCTGTCTGTCTGTCAGTCAGCCAGTCAGCCAGTTGTATGAAACGGACGTAGCAAGAACGTACGTACGGACGGATCGACGGACGGACGGACGCAGTGACGTTCATGCTGCTTGTCGATTTATCGTGAGTGCTGTTCTTGCAATAGATAGGGGTCGATTTTTACGTTCGATATGTGGCGCTAAAGATGTACAACATATTGTTTCGCTAACGCTCCCCTTTGTTGGTTGTATAAATGTATCTACATACTTGTATGTATGTGTGCTAATCATGACGTTGTAACTTCACAGATATGCAACATCAGTGCGCCGTAGATAAACAAAAAGTTTGTGTTTGGCTTGCTAACTTTGGTAAAGGGGTTCTCATAATCTCAAATAGCAGCAATTTCGATCTATGGCATTACTGCTGGATCTTGTGCACGCAAACGATCGGCAAACAATCAACAAAAGGCGTATGGAGAGAAGCAAACGACGCACATTATATCCTTGACTGTTGCCTTGAGTGTGCTTAAATATACATACATATAGTATGTACGTGTGTTTTATTGTTGCTGCCGCATTTATGTATTTAAGTTACTTGTACCTACACACATGTATCTAGTGTGTATTGTATCTGTTTAAACGTTCGTAGCTGCTCGTTAATGTTTATAATTGCAAGCATTAACGTTATGATTTTTGTTTTATTGTGCTTATTTTCTTTTTTGTTTTTTTTTTTTTTTTTTTTGTATATGCTATTTACGATCGTTTTTGTTATTCATTTTTTCTCGGGTGCTAAGTATAAATTTGTAAATTATTTTAAATTCGCAACGCAACGTAATTATCTAAATATAGATTTTTATTGGTAGAACAGTGCGTAAGAATTGTCCCCGCTTTGGATGTAGGTATATTTTTTATTACAATATACCCTTCACACATACAGAATATACATACATCCATATATAACAGTCTGGGAAGTCAATGTCAATATTCCAGCTAAGTACGAAAATACAACTTTTACATTTAATTTAATAAACTGTCGTTTCCGCTCCATACTCGTACACTTCAGCCAGCATTCGAAACTTGCTACGTCGTTCGAATAATACTATATGTCCAGGCACTCAAAATATTCATCTGTCTTAGCTAGAAATCTGGACAATATGGTGGATGAGGTGCCATAGCGCGTAGCACCGACCTTTGCACCGCTGCGTTGTCCAAGATTATTATACCTTACACTCATAGGGAAAAAGAGTATAATTCGTTTGTGCAAATACATATATGTAACAGCTAAGAAGAGGCGTGACAGACCTCATATCAGCATTTAAAGGCGACTCGATATAGACATGTCTGTCTTTCGGTCTGTCTGTCTGTTCATATGAGCATAGAGATCTGGAAGGCCATAAGAGATAGAGTTTGCATATATATACTCTCCCATTTCCTCTTCATATGAAGTAAAAGTCCCAACGCCACTATAAGGCGTAGTTCACATACATACCTGCAACGCATTTTTGAGTATTTGTATACAAGTTTTTTTTTGTTTCAGTTGTTAATTAAGCTAGAAGCACAAATTTGGTGTATCTTACTAATATAATCTTAATAAAATATCTCATATACATAGGTGCTGTTTGGAGAACTATAGAACACAGCGCAATATAAATCTATGATTCAAGGAAAAGCGCTTAGATAAGGCACAGACTATCCCGAAGTTGAGCGCACTCAACTGCATTCTTTCGGATTATAATTTTTGATAAATTGAAAATATTCAAAATTATTATTTTGAAATTTGCAAAGCAACATAATCATTTTGTGAAATTCAAGATAAATGTAATGTCAAATCGTCTATGCTAATTTAAATTAGAGTTGACGTCACCGTGTCTCTGACTAACTTTAGTTTAAGCTCGTCCTTGCAGCTTAGAATTTTGATCCAGTTGAGTCAACCTGCGCCATCTAGAGTGGTGGGTTGCGCCACAGAATCTTCCATCCTCTGGAACATGGCTTCCAGCAGCTTTTACTCTGCGGTCTTCCAGTGTTCACCGTTATTTTTCCGTTTGGGATCACTCATGTCGATAAACGCCACGATAAGAGTTCTTTTCACAATCTTCTTTTTCTCAAGTTACCGCTGTTTTTCCTAGCAATCAAGACGAATCTAACGATACCTTATACCTACATATGTCCAAATCCATCAAGCCGTTTAGGCTATAGAGCGTGCCAAAGAATATAGAGGCATACATTTCTTTGCGTAGATGCTACGCTTCAGTCGGGCGTACGCCGATGACTTCCTTTTTATACCATTCACACATAGTAGTGTTTAATAGTGTTATCAGTTTGTCTGAAAATGTATTACGCATTAAAGGAGGAGAAGGTGAATGGTATTGAAACTTCGCTACCACCGAAGTTAACGTTTTTTCTTGTTTTTAGTGTATTTTTTTCCAATTTTTCAAAATGTTCACATTGTGCAGACAAGCTATATAAAAATTAATTGTTGTTATTGTACTACGTATGTTAACTTGTTCGATTTCCACATAAATATGTATTTGACCCCCCCCCCCCCCGCCCCCCAACTCCAGCGATAATCGTTTGCTACAACTTCTTCAATAGGGAATTCGCTCTGCTCGCTTTTGTATGTGCATATTTCAAATGAATAGGTGTATGTGTGTGTGTGTGTGTGTGGTGGAATTTTTTTTTTTTTTTTATCTTATTGTTGCGCGCTCAGATAACAAAACGAATGTGAGAGTGTAATACAGCGCATATGTAAGAGAGATACATAAAATAGAGAGTGAGAGAGAGAGAAAATTCAAAATATAAAAGTAAAAGTGTGGTGAATTTTAAGAAAATTTCTTAAGCATTCATAATTTCCCTAATGGTACTTTTTTATTTGCTGCGCACACACACACACACACATGCAGATAGAAAAGCAAAAGGAGTACAAACGCACATACACACATACACTTATAGAGACGCATAAATACATATGTATATGTATATGTATGTATATACGATGTATCTATGTATATACGATACATATGTATATGTATGTAGAAACGATGCTTCCGTCCGTTGTCATACAATATAAATTTCTGTATACATAATGAAACAATACTTGAATAATGTTTGTAAAATATATGTATATACCTATGTATATATACATATATAGTAGCTCTTAAGCAGAAAATTTTATTTAATAAATTGTTTTTATATATGTACATATATATAATGTTATTAAAATTAATTGAGCCTTATTTAATTTTCAATTTCATTTCAAAGACTTTATTTATTTTACTGGGCGTATACGCAATACTTCGAACCATAAACTGTTGCTTGCTGTACGTATACGACGTGTGTGTGTGTGGGAGCTTGTGTATGTATGTATGTATCTGTATGACGGTGTACTACCAAATTCATATTCAAAATTATTTATTTCAATTGAAAATTTTATAAAATAATACTTACAATTTTTGGGGCTGCACAGCACGTAAACACTCGAAAAATCCGTGCCAGTGTCATATTATCCGTGCATGCAACATGCAGCGTATACAATTTCCTTTACGCAGTCAGTCTTCTGACACTTGCAGGCAGGCATGTGTTTAAAATATTCTGAAAACTATTTGAAAATTGTTTTTTTTTTTTCGTTTTCGTTTTTGTTGTTGTTGCTGCTTGTTTTTCGTCATCGCTCAGAAAATAGCGCCAGCCAAACGCTCGAGCGCAATGAATGAGTTCATTCATGACGTCAGTACGAATAAGCTTCAGGTCAGCGGCCTAGATTCGTTCGTTCGTACGTACATTTTGGTTGCTACAACTTGCATACTTACACACACACACAGACACACATGGAGTGCTATATATACATACATACATATGTATGTACAAATGTGCATAGCTGCGTTGTACATACATATGTATATAAATAAAAGTATGAATATATTTACGTATGTATTTTTAAGTACATATCTTTTTACGTATGTCTAAAATTAGCTACATTGATATATCACTATGCACATAAAAAAAACTCACACACACGCCCACACACACACACACAAGCCAAGTTTTCGACACTTGTGCACTTTAAATAAACGAGCTCTTGCCAAGAGGTCAGCGGCAGTGCATCCTTGCAGTTCTATTCATTCATCTACACCCGCATCCACACCCGCATTTTTAGTTTTAGTCGAGGTTAAATGCGTGCAGCATACTCTCTTTGATTTTAAACGCAACACTTTTCTTATACAGCTTAGAATAGAATAGTGCAGCAAATCCTTTTTTGTATACACTTCATACATATACATAGTTTGAAAAGCGTATTATCATTTTGTTTTTTTGCGCTTTTAGCATACATATTCTCAGATTGTTCAGATCAACGTTACGATCTGTCTTACACAGAAGCTTAGAAACTGTGGTTAAAGAAATCGCAGAGCATTCCTCAACATAACTTCGAGAAGAAACTCTCAACGTTCTATTTCATAATACAAGACTGGAACACAACAAGCTTAAAAATTATCACCCGCAATGTACAAAAGTAACCGGAATTGTTCATTTAAAACGCCCGTTTAAGCGCATTGTCAAAATTCTATTTGTCACTAAGTCGGCACAACTGTCCTCTATACACAAAAGAAAAAAAAAAAAAAATATTTTCTCAAACAGCTGAAAACTGCCTAAAAAATTAGAACTTTTTGCATAAATTTACGTACAAGGAAAATGGGTCTAAATTTTATGACATTTATTGCCTAACTATTGTAGTTAGTATTTTCCTTAAAAATTGGTCCATTAAGTTTTAAATTTAAAACTGGTTCATGAGCTTATAGCCGTATGACACACGAATAATTTGTTTAAACATTTTCCCCTTCAGATCAGAAAGTAGGCAAAGCAAAAATTCCACAGGTTAAAATATAGTTTCATCAAAAAGTGAAACGATAACCAGGAGGACAAAAATGAGGGAAAAAATGTTGCTGTATGTATATATAGCTATCCCATTCGCACGTTTAAAATCTCAAAAAAATATGGGCAAAATAAAATATAGTAATTTAAGTCACATTAACCATTTTTTAGGAAAATTTTACCTTATAAATTCAGATTTTAGGTAAACAAAACGTTTTTATGGTAATGTTTCCTAAATTTTAGGAAAATTATTTTTTTGGGTGTACTGACGTATGTCAGTTCATTTCAGTTGTGTTTTCCGAGTTTCACGAATTTAGTTTTTACGAATTTTCTTTAATAACTCAATCGCGTAAAGGTCGCTGAAGACATGGTAGAATGCATCATTTCCGACGCCACCTACATAAAACGCATTGTAACTGTTGATGAGACATGGGTTTACGAGTTTGACATGCAAACCAGTCAACAAGCTTCGGAATGGCGCCTGTCAACTGAGCCGATATCGAAAGACAACGTTGAAGTCGACCAAAAGTCAAAATAAGATTGACTCTTTTCTTTGATTATAGCGGTGTTTTGCACACAAAATTCTGTGCAGAAGCTCAGATGGTAAATAAAGAATATTATCTGAGCGTTATATGTGCGGCGTTTGAGAGACGAAATTTATCAAAGAGACCAGATTTGTGGAAAGAAAATTCTTGGATTTTACACCACGACAACGCACCATCTTACAAGTCTACTATTATAAAAGAATTTCGCACCAAAAACTCAACAAATATCATCGAACATTTTGTGTTTTGTTGACCGATTCCCGGTGCTTATTTTGACAGTATGTCTATATTTTTTATATACACAGACGATTTTGTTGAAAATGTCTTTTAACTTAAGAGAGTCTCAGCTAGCTGGAATATGATATGCCATATTCTGAGGTTTCATCAATAATAGAATCTGATAAGTTCTTGAGAAAGGTCACATGAAAACTTGAGTGAAAGTTCTGTATCTTGCCACATAATAAGTTTGAGTTAGCAGCCTTCCACGATATCCAGGGAGTCTTCTTAACGTAAGGATCGAAGCGATATCAGCCTCGCTCGTAAAAATCGCCTCACATCCGGCAATCACTCGATGCCTATGCAACATGCTTCGCTGCCGCGTGATCAACTGTAAACTCTGTTAGGAGGATATAAGGAAGAAGATCATGAGAGGCACTCCGCATTGGAGGAGTAATATCCTCTCAACTGTGAAATCTGGTTCTAAATTAACCTCTTTTATGTAGATGACCTAGTTCCAATGGTAACGGTTAAATTTGTTAAATTCACAATCAGTTATGCCTTTGAAAATGCAGTTGGTACAATAGACCTGGCTTGGAGCCAACCCACAAAAGACCGAAGTAGCTCTCCTCGTATGAAAGTACAAGATTCCGAACTTCAGTCATTCGTACCTGGGGAAACGTAGCTCAAGCTATCTAAATAGCTAAGTATCTTGGTGTAATTCTGAACTTAAAACTGTGATACTTGTAACTCAGCCTTCATACCGCCTGCCAGACTGGTGTAACGTGTTCCGTGCAGAAATCTATGCAGTCTGAATGTCAGCTAAACTGATTAGCTCCTAAAAATATATCAATCTACGTCGACAGTCAGTCTGTAATTAAGGCTCTGTCTTCACACGCCACAAAAAGCAAACTCAATCGTCTAGTAGCACTTAGTTGACCTAATCTGAATAGATCATACTCAGGATTACTAGGACCACCAAAGAATAAACGAGTAGACAGTGGGTGACTGAGCCCAATGTTATGTCTCAAATGCAGTCTGGCCTGGATGTCAAAGAATTCATATTCAACGAATTCAATTCCAACCGGACAATTCAGCTCCTATACTTTAACAAGAACAGTATTAGGATGTTGACAGAAGTCCTACCAGGGCACTGTGTCATTGGCCAAATGGCATAACGTATGCATGTCCTTTATCAGGACTTCTGTCATAGCTGAGGGAGTGATGAAGAGAGGTTGGAAATTATGCAATACCACCAACATATATAACTGTCCTGCACTTCTTAGAAAATATGGCAAACCTGTGGCTCGAGGATTTGTCAACCAACATAGATACCTTCCGCCAATATAAAAACCAAGATAATAGGCATCACAATGAGCCGACTGACATCTAGGTGAACTCGATATTGGACGAGCGGCCTGTTGAACCTAAACTAACCTTCTTCACTGATAGCCAGTCAGCTATAAAGCTAGGTCAGCAGTAATTCCCAGCTAGTCGCAAATTGCAAGATAATGCTAAATGCGGCTATTGACGGGAACTTTGTGGGATATGATTACCATAATTGAACCCCAATGTTACACCTACCTTCACCAATAACTATCGTAAAAAACTACATTCTCAATCACTTCCAGAGCATAGCTATCAGCAACTGGCCGACACTCTTCAGCTGTAGATTGGCCAACATATTACATCTAAAAACGTCGACCATAAATCAGCTACCGGGTCTATATTTACCTATAATCTTTTGTAATCAATTGCTTCCTATCTGTAATAGATGTTTTTTCTTTGTTTCATTTACAAATACATTTAATTTTTTTACTATACGCTTTGAAATTCCTTGTAAAGTAGAGTAAAACGTCGGTAATACCAAAGTAACCTTTTATTTTTTAAGACTTGTTACAAAGAACAAGTAAATTTTGTGTGGTCATTGAGCAGCTGCTGGCACTATGTTTTTTTTTTTATTATACTTTACGACAGACATAGCCCATATACTGCTACTCATACAAGTACAAAATATAAGCATAAGGGAAAAAGTTTTATGGTTGGCCAAGTTTGCATAAAGTGCAACACAATTGTCGTTCTAGTTATTGTTGTTGCTATTATTATTCTTTGTTAACTTCAATGATTTTAAAGGCCATGTAGTCATTTCTAGCAAAACAATCGCTGGCATGCTGCTTTACATTGTGACGGGTATGCGAGGATTGTATTGTATATTGTACGCCTTGACAACCTTAAGTATTCTTCGGTACCAGTTGACATTTCCAGTAGAAAGTTTGAAATTTTTTAGCGTAAACGTACGCAGAACGTTCAGATGTACGAGCACTGTTTGTCTTGTTTACATTTACTTAAAAAAATCATCTTGGCCAAGAAATGAAAATAACTCGTGAGAAGCTCCCATAAAACTTCAATGCTATGCGTGAACTGATAAGACAAGATCATCATAATGTGAAATTGAGGCATTCTTGCACATTAGTGGCAGCAGCATATATTCAGTTTCACAATAATCTATATATTGTATAAATAGGCAAGCGCAAATCACTCACATCTCTTTTAACCCTCTTAAACACAGTAGATTCGCTTCATTTTTGTTTTTGTTGGTCGGGTTGTAAAGAGGAGTAGGGACGAATATAAATTTTATTTTCTAAAGTATTGCGTCTAAGGTAACACCCTCGCCAATCACAAAGACCTGAGCCCTCTCAGTCAAAGTGAGTGATGCCATTGAAATAACCAAGAGACCGACTTGTTAACGTGCTAGCGAGCATCAGTTGAGAGCGTGGCTTCATAGTGTTGTTGGTAAAATTTTAAAAGAAGAGAAATAAATAATTCTCCGAGTCTGTGTCGATTGCAACATGTTGAGCCCAACATTTTGGTCCTACTTAACGCTATCAGCATTAAAGGAAGAGACAAGAGAGCGAATACACTTATAACGGCCAGTCTTATGTTGAGCCAAACATATTGGTTATACTAAACGCTCTCAGCATTATCAAAAGGTACTGAGTTGTTTTGTATTGTCGCTATAAAGGTTGAATTTCAACCAAAGAGAGTATATATAATTTGAAAAACGCTCGTATCGATTGGTGCAAAGAAATGTTGAAGAAATACAGATGCGGTGGTTCAAAAAACCTCTGTGACATCGTAACAGGTGACGAATCATGGGTTTATGCATAAGCGCCCGAGACAAAATCGACTGTATGGGTGTTTCAAGACAAGCCAAATACAGCAAAAGTTATTTGCGGACGAAGCACTTTGAAACAAATGGTCTCCGGTTTTTCTTCGGAAAAACTTATCATGTGGCAACTGTTCCATTAGAGCAACGTAAGACGGTCAATTCTGAATTGTACACAACCATTTGTTTGGCAAAAGTTTTCGAAGCATTCAGAAAAACCAACTGCCGACGAAGTAGCATCCTCCACCACGACAATTCGTTCTCTCACATATCAATACACACTAAATAGATTTTGAGCACTCAAAACATCATATTGATGAGTCATTCGTCTTTCAGCACTGTATTGAAACACAATGGCTTCGTTTTGTTCTTAAACTGCAAGATCAATGTTTCTCGATATCGAAAGATCTTGTTAAAGTCATTAAACCGCTCGTTTTGGAGTTACCTACTTCTGAGTGGCAAAAGTGATTCAAAATCGGTTCAATCGCATGCAATAGTGTATTGACCTTCATGGAGAATATTTTGAAATACAATAAAGCCTTTTTCATGTTTTCTCATTATTATCCGCATCATATAAACGGCAACTCTCGTACGTATGTATGTAGATATACCCAATATAGTAAATTCCAAGGCAAAGAAAAAACTTTTCAATTTTCGTTTACGCAAATAACAAATAATTCGTGTAAACTGCATAAATGTCATTGATATAGTTAATTGCTCTTTCCAGGTACATACTATGTACATATGTACATACATTTACCATTTTCGTTCGCAGAATTACATATTTTTTTAAATAAATTGCAGCAGTCAGCAAAAATTTTGCTATATTTCAAAATTCTATTTGATTGCGCTATTTTTGTATACTCATACACTTGCGCTATGTAAAAATTCACACGGGATATAGGACAGCAGTTTATAAATACATAAAAGAAGAAATACCCATATTCATATGTAAATAAGTAAATATTATATGATGGTACATATTTCCATCTAATGTCACTAGAGCGCACAATTTCGACTTAAATTATTGATAGAACTTGTCAATGTTCTCAACTGTAAGGGACTCTTCACAGTTTCATGCTACTCTTTTTCTAAAAGAAAAGAGTTCAATATTAAGTATCTTATTTGCTAAACAAAAAGTTATAGTTTTTAATCTTGGGTAATTTAAATTGTCATCTCCAAACTAGGATTGTTCATATATCAACAACTTGCAGCTCCCAAATCTTCCGAATTAAAATTTTTTGTAGTTACGAGTAGGTAGTTACAAGTAGGTAGTTACAATAGGTGGTCTAGACTTATCACGTGTAGCATTTCAAGGCAGGCGTGGCCTTATTATGACCGGAAGAGAACTCAATCCCTACTTATAATGAGTAGAACAGACGTTGCAATCTAAATTGGAATAGTAATAGAACACTGTCTCAAAGGCCAGCATGCCGTGAGGGGCCTCCTCACTGTAGAACCTGTGCTAATTGCGAAGAACCCGAATCTGTTGATCAGCTTCTATATTACTGCCTCGGACTGCCCATGAGAAGATGCAGGCCTGAATAACATGTCTGACATATCTGTAACTTTCAAGTGGTAAAATATTTAGTGAAGTATGTAAAAGCTTCAGAAAGGATGTAAAAATGATAGGGTTTGAGATTTAAAGGAGATTCATGTGGTATCGTCACTTGGCTTTTACTTCGTCAAGAGATTTTTTTTTTTATTTGATATAAGTCATTTTTATAGAGCAGATGAATGATACCTCTCCCAAATTGGCTGCTGTTTGGCAAGAACTTTATGGTGTTCCATTGAGAGGTTCACTTTATATTACAAGTTTACGTTACACGTCAAATTCATAGCAATCACACTTGACATATGAGTAGTTAGAGGTATTCGGGGAACGAAAATGGAAGCATACAAGATCGCAAAACAATTTTAAATACTAAAAACTCGATAAATTCTTTAAATTTATCAAAAAAAAAAAAAAAAATCTAAATGAAAAACTCTTTACAAGTTAACCCTTGTGGTACAAAGGCCATCCTTCACAAATATCGTGAAATTTATGATGATTTTATATTTTACAATTTATGTTTTTTATTCCATGGTTAAAATACAAGGTTTGTCTCAAAAGAAAGAGGACTTTTTAAAAATATCTGTTTCTGGTGGCGCCACCTATTGCGTTGGAAAGGTACATCCTTCACTGACAACTTGTAAAAATTGTATGACAATCGGACAACTACAAGCGAAGTTATCGCGCTGAAAGTGACAGTATCTTTTGGGCATCGGTCGATAAATGAATCTTCCTCATAACCCTCCCTCAATGTCCTCATAGCGGTGTCCTTTCATCGGCAAATGAAGTTTTCGAAATAGATAAAAGTCACACGTTGCCAAATCTGGCGAGAACGGTGAATGGTAAATGCTTAAAGAGCCATTTTTGGTGAGAAAATCGGCGATAAGTGTCCACCGATGAGACGGCGCATTATCGCATTTTTGGTCGTCAGTCAATTTGTGCGGAACAAACTTTGAACACACCTTTCCGAAGACCCAATTTCTCCGTCAAAATGCGATGAATCGAATCTTTGGGAATATTTAATTCCATTTCCATATAACGCAACGAAGATTTCGGCTCATTTTAGCCGGCGACTGATTTTGGCCGGCCCAACTTTTCATCCTCACAGAGGTCTTCACGACCTTCTTGAAAACATATTGCATATAAATTTGAATACTCCATAAACTTGGCATAAAATAAAGTCTATGTGGCGGATTTCAGTTGAATATCTTAGAAACTATCTGACAAACTGATCATACCATTTCACACTATGTGTGAGTGGTATGAAACGGGGGAATCTTTAACACAGATGAAAAACTTTTAAAAAACATGTTTTAAACTCAAATGATTTAAAATTGTTATCTTTTGTTATAAAACGCAAGATAAACAGTTTATTTTTGTGTATAACAACGAATTTCGGAAATTATGTACCGAGATTACTTACTTAGGTGGCTCTACAACAACTATCGTTCAAGGCCGCACGTAGGAAAGCGCACAATGCGGTGTAGTATACTGCGCGCCGGCGCCAGCCGCTGGCAATCCGGAGTTTCATCAGGTCATCATAGACCTGATCTTGCCATCTTAAGCTCGGACGTCCTCTCTGACGCCGTCCACCAATCAAGTTCAAGTTTCCTTCGTAAACCTTCAGTACTGGAGCTTCGGGGTTCATCCGGATGAGGAGACCAGCCCAGTGCAGCCTCATCATACAGCTCGTGGTAAACTAGACGCCAACTCTAAGGGGACCAAAATTCCTACGAAAAATCTTTCTCTTCTGCGCCATACAGCAGGATCGGGATTATCAGTGTCTTATAGATTTTTATTTGCGTAATTGAAGAGAGGGCTCTACTTCTAATTTGCCCAAAGTACCAGCGATTAGCAAACGTGATTCTTCGTCTGATCTCTCGGCTAACATTGTTGTCGCTGGTTGTGTCTGTATAGATGAAGTTTTCTAAAACATTGAAGTTGAAATTCTCCATACTCACAGACCGTCCAAGACGCGCTTATGGTCTGAGAGTGGAACCAAGTACTTCGTCTTTTCCTCGTTCACCGCTGGGCTCATGAGACGTGACTGTTTCTCAATCTCCGAGAACGCCCTGCTTACTCGCCGTTCGTTGATGCCTATGATGTCTATGTCATCAGCATATAGCGTCACTTCCTTATGGAAGATCGTGCACGATCCATCAGGAGATTAAAAAAGTCGCACGCACAAGGGTTCGGAGAAAATCTTTCCTACTCTGACGACGCTTTGGGTGTGTGATAGCGTCATCATGCAAAGCCGAACCATCTTTGCTGGGATACCAAGTTCAGATAGGGCGTTGAAGAACTTCGTTCTTATAGGCGTGTGTGTCTTTATTGTACTCGTGTGTCTTTTCCAGGATTTGGCGTAAAGTGAAAATTTGGTCACTGGTCGACCTCTTTGGTCTGAAGCCGCACTGGTACTGGCTTATCAGTGCATTCGTGTATGGCTCCAGCCGTTTACACAGTACGCGGGACAGAATTTTGTACCCTATTGAAAGGAGACTTATTCCCCGGTAGTTCGCGCAGACATCGGGGTCTCCTTTCTTGAAGATAGGACAAAGGACACTGAGATTCCAATCGTTGGGCATGCATTCATCGGACCATATTTTGCATAAGAGTTGGTGCATTCGCCACCGGTCTTGAATACCCCAGCTGGCAACTCAGCGGAGCCTGCTGCTTTGTTATTCTACAGCTTTTTAATTACTGAGTCGACCTGTTTATAATCCGGCGGCTCTACAAGAGAGCCATCATCAATTGGTGGTTCTATGTACGCTTCTCTATCGGCGGTATTATTCTCTTCATCGCCCCCAAGTAGATTAGAGAAGTGACATCTCCATAGTCTCAGTGATTCCTGTGCATCTGTAACCAGACTTCCATTATTGTCTTTGCAGAAAGAATCTCCGGGCTTGAAACCTTCGGCCAGACGCTTGACCTTTTGATAAAACTTTCGAGATATGCATCGATATTTATTATGTCCAACTTATAACTTTAGTTTATGTATATATAAAAGCTCTTTAATAGAAATACAATTATTAAATCCTTTTACTTTCTCATTTTCTTTGCAGTTTGCAATTTTATAATACACGAACGATGTGTCACCAGCGTGGTAACTCCGTGTTCCGGCATAGCGCCATGTATAATAAAGGTAACACTGCACAAGCACTCAATATGAATTATACATTTTTTTATTACTTGCATTTACAACTTACATTATGTACATATGGATGTATTTTTTATTACTATAGAATCCTGTCCCTCATTGTTGGTCCGAGCCGACACATCACAAAAGAAAGTTCTGTACCGTATGCCGTAAGCGTTTGGATGAGACGCCAGCAGTGCATTGTTTAGGTAAGATACAAAAGAAATGAAATGAAAAACTACTTAAAAATATTTGTAAGGTACGTCATACTATATAAAACCGAATTCATGCACTTTCTTTATTTTGTTTGTTTACAGTTTGCGAATATTTCGCGCATATTGAGTGCCAAGATTTTGCCGTGCCCGATTGCACAGAGAATGCAACATATGTGCCCGGCAAGGAGCTATTAAATGTGAAGCATCAACATCATTGGCGAGAGGGAAATCTACCGTCAACGTCCAAATGTGCTTGCTGCAAGAAGACTTGTTGGTCATCAGAATGTCTAACAGGTATGTGTGTGTGTGTGTGTGTCAATGTGTGTGAGATAGCAACTAGAAATATTCGTGCAAAATTTAATATAATCATATCATACTTTAGGCTATCGCTGCGAATGGTGTGGCATGACTACACATGGTGGATGTCGCATGTACCTGCCAACCGAATGTAATTTTGGTATACTACAACCTATATACTTACCTCCGCATTCAGTTTCGATACCACGTACTGAGGTGCCAATTGAAGCGATAATTGGCGTGCAAGTCAAATCAAAAACTACACTAGTGCGCGACTACTCATGCCGTAAGTAGAACAAGATACATATGTATCTATATAGTTGAACTCAAACTCACGCGCGCCTCATGCCGGTTAAAGAACTGATTGGATATTGTTTAACCGCAGACAACACTAAATGATTATTTGTTGTAATTTGTTGTTTTACAAGTGAACAAAAAAACCAAAAAAACTTTCAACTTCATTGCACACAACATGAAAAGCAAAAGATACAAAAACAATTTAGCGCATTTTCAGTACATCTCTTCATCAACATGAATATGTAATTTTAATGTTGTATGCGCGCATCATAATCAAAACCATTCTCATCATTCTTAAACTCAGAAAACAACCATTCTTAACCCTGCTGTTAGGTTAGAACCACACATTTTGGCCTTCTTTTATTTACTTCTTTTTATAAGTTTTCAATGGTACAATCTATACACTTGAAACTTCAGTTATTTTGGTATTTTTCTCAATGTTATATTCAAGTTAATCAAGTGTCGAACATAAAATGAAACATTTTGATCATTTCATTTATTTGTAACAAAAAAATACAGAACAATTCTTTAATATTTATTTGGAACTAACTGGCCACCGCAACGTTGTATGCGCCTGACGAACAGACAAAGCGTAAATAGCTACCGTATGAGGTATTCACACCTACTCGATTAACAGCTTAGTTGCTGAGAATACTATAAGTAGTTTCCAACAAAAAAATGTACTATGAAAAAGTAAGCAAACTCTTCGAGCTCTACCTTTGTTTACAAATTTCCTCTGATAAAATTACTGTGAAGTGTTTTGAATTACCTACAATTTGAACTAAAATCGACAATCAGTTTGGTATTTAATAGTGGGTCGGAACAATGAAATCGAAATGAAAGGCACAGAAAAAGATGTTTAAAATGTATTATTTGAAACTTACATCAACACTAAACCAATTTCTACTGAATTTGACAGGCCAAAGAAAATTCCAATTGTGGTACAAATTCAAGATCTCCTAAGCTTTGGATCACCTGGTGGCCACGAAACATCGATTTAGAAAAATAAAACAAATAACTAAATTATAAACGCAATCAATGCGAAAATATATCTTTTATATAGGAAGCGTCGTCTTGTGGTCACCTATTTTCTTTAATAACTTGAAAAAAGAGCACACAAAAACTTCAATTTTGTTTTGGGGGAACTTTATGTGGTCCTGTACAATTTGTTTGGTTATTTGTGGAAGATGGCATCGGGAAAATGTTCACCCTCAGCGACCACGCAAAGATTTAAACTTTTTTTTTTTTTCGATTTCTATCACTTTTTCCAACATTTCTCTAGGATTGGCGGCAATTTCTCGGCAATTGTTGGCCTTAAGTTGCTCTAGGGTCTCTGGGCGATTCGTATACACTTTTTCCTTAAGATTTCAGGAGCCGTTAAATCTGTTAATCGTGCATATCATTTTCTTCGAGAATTGGTGCCAAATAATTACAAATCATGATCGAATAACGATCTCCATTGACCGTAACGGTGGTCTTGACGTTGTCTTCAAAGAAATACGGCCCGATGACTCTGTCACGCATACACCACACCAAACCAAGTATAGAGACACATAATGAATCAGTTGTGGGTTTTCAGTCCCACAGCAATGAATATTCTACGTATTAACGCTTCCACACAGCGTGACGTGGGCCTCATACATCATGATTACGCGTTGACAATTGAGGAGTTACTAGTAAATTAAAATTTTACAATTTCTGCACTTTGTTTTGGTGTGTAGTGCTCCAAATTGTACTAAAATTGTACTAAAATGACGCTTCTAATGAGATCTCATATTTTTCAAAATTCCAACAAATGTAAATTTTTTGGCAAGTCTTCATAGGTGACTACGAAATGACGCACCCTGTATTTGCAAATACAACACTCGGCCATCGATTTGTCCTTCGTTTGGTGCTGTAGTAACCAATCATTTGGTCAGCAGTGTGTAATACATAAGATAAAATGAAAAATTATGGAATAACAAAAAATGATTACTAGTGCCAAAAATTAGAAAAAAAAGAAAAATTGACGATTCGGTTTACCGGTTCGATTTAAATCCACCAGTCCTGGTCAATTTAAATCAGATGGTATATTAACTAAAAGATCAACGTTCTCTGAAATCTACCAGTTGTTCATCAATAGTCATATTTTCGAGGCAGTTGTAACACATTGAAAGAATGACTTAAAAACGGTTCCACAAATCATGTTCTACTTCGTATTTGTCTTCGGCTGGCAACATCATCAAAGCGGAGCGCATTTGTTATCATGTGAAAAGTTGCTTCAGACATAATTGATCGAAAGGCTGTATGAGGAAATGAGGATTGGCTTAAAATGATATATAAAACCATTCGAGAGTGTGGCAGATATTCAGAACCATTGGGCTCCCGCAACAGAAGAAGTACTTTTTAGAAAATTGAGGCGGGTATTCTAGATAGTCACCAGATTTGTATATATTCTAGTGCCAACTATTTTAAAAACCCAAGTGGCATATCTTCACTACAATTCTTTGGGATTAAATCCATACTTCAGGGTACCGCCATCAGAGTCTGGAATATCTTCTTTTTAGGGCCATTTTCTGGCGAGGATTAGCTTAAAATGGCATAAAAAATATGAAAAGAGAGTTGGATATAGTCTGAATCATTTTGCTCCCGTAAGAGAAGAAGTATTCTTTAAAAAAATCTAGGGAATTGAGGCGGGAAGATGGTATTTTAGGAAGTCATCGGTTTTGGATTTATTTTAGTGCCAATTATTTCTGATTTCATTTCCGATTCCAAAAATTGACTGTATAATCTATTTTTCACATAGTTTTTCCCAGGATTGATCAAGTACCATACCATCTTCACTATAACTTGTAAGGACTAAGGCAATACTACGTGGAACCGCAGTGGTATGCTGAAAGATATAAAAAAGGATATAAAAAAGCCCAAGAAAATGTCAGAAAGAAATATGTCATTTTCCACTCCAGTGAAAGAAACCAAATGCTTGCAGAGATTAAAGCCAACGAAGCATACATATTTAATTCAAAATAAGTGCTTAAATAGGTTTATTAATTATGAAGTACTCGTGTGTGAACACTTCGTGTAAGATACAATATATCAGTTGAGTGATGTGATTCAAATCACGGCGACTGAAAAATCACTGATATCAGTTGATATTGCTATTCGATATTGCTATTCACGGCGTATTGATACGTTGATACTTTTTGTGCTGCTAACACTACATACATGATATATTACTCATACTCCGTGAATCACAGTGGCACTAGTAAAATGATACTTAATCACTGATATTTACAATATCGAGTAGCAACTGATATCGGTGATTTTTTAGCACGGCTTAGTTAAAAAATTACTTTCTCTCATTAGTTTGATTTTTCTAAGGTACGATTGATGAGTTTCCTGTCACGTTCAATAGAAATTTGGTTACTATTGCTGTGAGTTTCAAATATAACATGTAAAATTTTGCACGTCTGACTGTGGTTTTCGTTCCGCTTCCATTGTATCGCCCTAATAAATACCAAACTGATTGTCGATTTTATATTCAAATTGTATGTATTTCAAAACACTTCACAGTAATTTTCTCATAGGAACTTTATAAACAAGGGTAGAGATCATTTGTGATTTTGTTAATGGGAATTACTTATTTTTTTTTTAATTTTCGCATCAACTAAGCTGTTCACTGACTACCTTACACTTCTGTGTGGTCGAAATTTTAAAAGAAAATAGTTATAAAAAGTTGGTTCACTTTGATTTTGTTATGAAAAATGTACTATGTACCAGAATGATTCTTTCACCTATGATTCGTAAGTTTCTTCTAACCTAACAGCAATGTTAAAACAATCCTCTCAGTTTCCACGGTTTCATCAAGGCAACAATTCAATTTCCAACAATCACCAGTATTGCAAAAAAAAAAAAAACTATAATTTTTTAATGTGTTTTTTATTTGTTAAAATTTTTATAAATCAATTTTTTTTTATTTAACTAATTGGTTTTCTAAACCATTTGAATTTTGTTTTTATTTAAAAAAAAAATATTTTTAAATGGTTTATTTTATTATTTGTTTTTTTTGTATGTTTTTTAATTTTTATATTTTGTACAATTCGAAATTGGAAACTGGAAAATTATTAATTTAGCTGAATTGAGTCGAATAGATTATAATGAGTGCAGCAAAGACATCGAACATTTGCCCGATTTGAGTCTGCGTGAACTTTTGTTGCTTCAAAGAACACGACTTGAACAATCGAAACAAATTTTCTTACTTTCAACGCCGCCTTCTCCGACTTCATTTGGATCGTTTTCGCTATCGATCTCACCGATACCACCGCCTTCGCCAACGCTGACAGTGGGTGAGACCTCAACTTCATTTGCAGCTGACGACGATGTAGATGCTAACAATATCGAAAACGCTCGCATAGAAGACGATGATGATGGTGATGATGATGATGATGAGGAGGGGGAGGAGGAGAAAAATCCAACGGAGGAGAATACCGAACACGATAGCGCACTGCAATTGACCACTTCGATCAGTAATAATCCGACGACGACAACAACAAGAAACGCAGCAGCAGCAGCAGCACTAAAAAAGTCAACTGCAGCCACTGGTGGTTGTCAAAAGCACATCGAAAAATCACCATCTGCCTCATCATCATTGCATTTATTATATACGAATATATTCCGGAAGCTACAACATGGACGCCGTAAGCATCTCTCCTCGAATACAGATGATGACAATGGTGATGGTGATGATGATGATGACGATGAGGAGGAGGACGGAGGTGTATGTGATATTAGCGGCGGCGATGCAAGTGATGACTATGATCATTGTGATGTGGCGCTCCGTAAGAGACGCCGTATACCGACAGCGCCTGTTGTCAGCGATGTCGATTATCATGGCGACGTTGAGGTTGAGACTGCACCGCACGAGAGTTTCTATGAAACATCCGATACGGGTGGTGAACTAACCACCACCGATGATATTGACTCGAGCATGAATCTGATTAGTAATCTAAGCTATAATAGTAGTAAAAGTAATTCATCAATAGAGAAACGTACTAGTAGTAGTGTAGATAAGCGCATTATACAAGCACAACAACAACAACAACTGCCTACGGATGCCGATATTGTTGCTGCCGCCGCTGCTAGAAAGCCCCATGCGACCGCCGCAGCAGCTTACGCTGCATCCAGCACTGGCGCCACAGTCATGAGTTTAAAAACTAAAGCTACTGGTGTCAAACCATACGCCTCAAGCACTTCCGCTGCCAAGACTGGTGCTATTTCCAAGCCGAAACCTATACTCAGTCCACCGAAACGTAGCAGCGGCGGCAAAAAAGGTGGCTCTGTTAGTTCACCCAATTCAAGCGATTGTTCCTCAGCTTCGCCAGTACCGCCAGCGCAACCGCCGTTACAATTGTCACCGGTCGGACGCAGTAAATCATTTCAGGAACCGGGCGTTAAACACTTGACGCAGACAATGCGCCAAAAGAAATATGGACGTCTCTTTCAGCGACGTCGCTCGAAACGTTCACCGAAAAGTGGCGTTGCAGCTAATAAAAGCAATTATAGTCTTGATCGTCTATCACAGAATATTGAGATTACAATACAGGATGAAGATGGCAATTTTCAGCCATACGATGATAATTATTATACGCTCTGCCAAGCTTCCAAGTCCACGGATGGTGAACACGCCGATGATGATGACGACGACGAGGACGACGATATCGATATCGATGTGGCACACACTGCGCTCGATCAGCGTACCGCTGCCGCTGCATTCAAGCAGTATCTGAAGCTGGATCGTCCACGTAGCTGCAGCGATGACATGGCTGCCGATATTAGTGATGGTGGCAGCAGTCGCAGTCGCGATAATGAGCATGTTTTTGGGCGTCTGCTAAAACGCATGCGCCGCTTGTCAATTGGCTGGCATAAGCCACGCTACAAGCGCAGAGGTGATTCTTGAACTAATTGTATTTAAAAAAAAAAAAAACATAATAGCATTTTAAAAAAATTGGCTACTCTTTTATCGTATATCTTTGTTTATATTGTGTTTAAAGTTGTTTATAGTTAAGTTTATTTAAAACTTTTTTTTTGTTTTGTTAAAACTTTTTCCGTTTGTGGCTAACTATCTTTTTGGTCTCGTTTCGGTCGGTTGAACTTTTATTTTCTACTGCAAAGCAGTTAAAGGAAAATCTATACACTACTAAAACATACTAATCATGTTCATACAGCACCATTTGGCTCATCTAATGTATCGTATCCGTAGTGTAAAATTGCTAACAGACTAACAAAAGCGGCGCGCTTCTATATCCATATTCTATACAGTATATGCAATGCATGTCACTAATAAACAAATTAAACATTAGAACTAAACAAGCAACTAATCAACTTTTAACTTGAATTCAGGCTCAATGCAGCCTCGTTAATTTGTCACTAATTAGATTTCTGTATACCTAACAAATGAATTTAAATTTCAGCAATTAAAGGAAAAGTTTCTCAAAGTGCGGTTAAAATTTTATGGTGCGCTATTCTAACGGTTTCCTTCTTTCAATACTCGGTTAATTTTTCGAACAGATTTTGACCTGTCGAACAAAAAATTCGCATTTTTCTATGAAAATCTTTTTTTTTTTAATTTGTTCTATGCTTTCACATAGACAAAAGTATTTTGACAAAAACAATTTACAATAAATCAATAAAAAAAATATAACCCTCCTTTAGCATCTATCAATTTTTCCAGACGTCTCGATACAGACTGCACCAAGCTGTCGATATAATACAATGGAATATTCTTCCAGAGTGCTTTTACTTCGGATATTGTATCCACGCGCTTCCTTGTTAAGTTTGGACACCGGTTTCTTTTTATATAAGACCAGAGATTCTCTATAATGTTTAAGTCTGGGCTATGGGGTGGTCTCTCCAACGTGTTAACCCTAACATGCGTGAAGAATTGTGTAATGATTTTAGCGTTATAACACGGGTCGTTGTCCTGCTGGATTATAAAGGACTTCCCTATCAAAATTTATTCGGAGAGAGGATAGCATGTTCATTTAACACATTCAAATATTTCTCTTTTTCCATGGTTCCATCCAAAGAAACTAAATCTCCCAAGCCCTTGTAAGCTACGCATACATGTGACATGTGGAAGTCACTTTTTTGTGAAGTTGTTTTGAAATTCTGATGTAGACTGTTCTTTTTTTCATGAAAGTCAAAAGAACATTATACCACAATAATTCTGGTTCGCTGATATATTTTTTGGCAAACTCAAGGCGCTTCAACCTATTTCGCTGAGTTATTTTCGGTATAACTCTGATGTATGTTCCATAATCAGTTTCCTTAAGATGTCTACGAATTGTCCTTCCACTGACATCAATATGTGCCGCTTCTTATAGCTCTTTAGCAACCGATCGAGGAGTATGTAAAACATCCTCTTTAAACTGCAGCAGAATATAACTATCTGTTTTGGTGGTTGTCTTGCGTGGTCTGCCATAATGTGCAACGCGTTTTTTGTCGTGTAGGTTTGTTTATCTGTTAACACTGTCCTGCAAATTCCGATTTTTTGGATGCGAATAAGATGGGACCTAGTGTTTCCGAATGGATTTTTCATGCTGAACACGAATCTGGGTTCAAAAACTTTCCATCACGTCACGTTTTCGAAAAACCCTGACGTGATATAAACTTCGCTATTATCAGAAATTAAAGGCTGAAACAAGCCCTTTCAAATAAGTCCTTTCCTCCACCCTTAGACAAAAAACAGTTCAGGGCCATTTAATAATGCGGAGCACGTTAAGTAGACCAACATATTGCGTTCATCACAAGTCTGGCCCGTAAAGCGTTAACTATGACCAACATTTTCCCAACAACACTATGAAACCACGCTATCAACTGATGTTCGCCAACATGTCAAGTGCGTCTGTTGTTTATTTCAAATTGAAAGAACTGAAAGAGAGAGAGAGAGAGAGAGAGAGAGAGAGAGCATAGGTCTTTGTGATTGGCTGCGGGCGCTACTGGTTTTTACCTACCTAAAATGCAAAACTTTAGAAAAAAATAACATTCGTTCATACTCCTCTTCATAACCTGTCTAAAAATAATCAAGCGAATATGTTAGGTTTAAATGGGTTAAAAAGGGTGTGCATGTTTTGCACTTGCCTATTTATACCTATACTATAGACTTTTAAAGAAAAAACTTAATTTTTTGCCATACCAAGTGACGCAAGTTCTTCAGCAAACATTTTTTGTAATTTATTTATTATCTTCGATTTTCGTGTTCAGCTGGTCAAAATGTATAAGAAAAAATTAGTACTACTATATCGACCACAGATCACATATATTATCACTGAGAGCAGACGATAGTGACGTCATTAGAAACATTTAAAATAAAGATATTCAAAATATACTGCTTTTCAGTTTAACTGCCGGTTAATTAACCACATATTTAACCGAACATTGAGAAACTGTCCTCAATTATGCAACGTTGCTTACTAGTCACGCTATAATTAAATGCATATGATTAAACTAACAAAATATATTGTAGTATGGGAAATTAATATACATGTATATATATATGTATACCATTCTAATCATGTTCACAGCACGCAGTATATCTGAAGAATTCAGCAGCGGTGATACACCACGTTTTAAAGATGACGAATCCGTTAGTAAAACCGAATCCACACATGGCGTTAGTGCAGCTGGCTGCAGTAGCGGTTCTTCATCGCATTACCGTGCAGATGCTGCATCCTCGACTACACACAAATCGGACAAGGATAGAGAAAAGAAAGAGCGCGAACGTGAAGAGAAGGATATTGGTGCGTTTGTTTGTTATACGAGTATATTTATATATATATATATATATATATATATATATATATATATATATATATATATATATTTATTTATATTTATATTGAGATTTAAAATTTCATTTATAACAATAATAATTCTACACAGAAATGATCAAAGTCTTTGACGGCAACAACTCATTCAGACGTCAACAATATCGTGTTATCATCGTACAACGTACATATACGCTGGAACAATTGTTAACAACCGCATTGCGTGCATTTCATATAACACGTGATCCAAGTGTAAGTTTCATTTTTTTATATAATTTAAATCTAACTTCGATTATATGGCAAAAAAAAATACAACTGTCTACTTTCAGGCATTTTATTTAACCGATTTATATGCGCCAGCTGGCATGGAAGATGCACCATTGCAGGATCCACAGCCTGTACTCAGTCTAACACATCTTGAGGGTAAACGACCAGCCATAAATGTCAGGTTTCAAGATAAGGATAAAGGTTTTGTGCGTGTGTATCCGGGCAAGTTGCAGTGCTCGCTTGAGGATCCGTATGTCAGTGTTCCTGTAGATAATACAACAGTTATTAAGGATTTGATACGTGATGCTTTGGATAAATTTGGATTACATGATAATCAAATTCAGGATTACAGGTAAAGATATAAAAAGCAAGAAAACGCGGTGTCTTCGGTGAAACCGAAGCTTTAATACCATTCACCGAAGCCTTAGTACAGTTAATACACTTCATAAGTTTTTCTAAATCGTATATCAGAACGAAAGAATTGTAAAAATCTATAAGTGCGTGGCGCGTTTGAATGGAGATATACCTAAAAGTGGACTATATATGTAAAGCATCCGTCTTTATGGACAGATGCTTTTTATATCAACTGTAATAAACAAGTTTTCCATACAAGTCTTCAAGTGGGTGGTGAATTTGTATGGGGATTACTCCTAAAAGTGTGCATGACATGTTGCAATGAAGTTATGCCAAAAATAAGACTGTTATACTGAACTAGAGTTCTCGGTGGTCGAAATTAGACGTTTTGTCTTTAAAGTACCCAAATAATAAAAATATCCATAATACAGGATTGTCAAGTTGTTATAAAAACGTTTAGAATACTATCAAAAAGACACTCAACTGATGCTCGCTAACATGTTTGCAAATGTGCTCATAACAGTTTCGAGCCTAACGTCGAGCTGCTCGATCGACATGCTCTGCTTGTATAATGTGAATCGCCCTTTACAGCACGACAGAGATATTTAATTTTTTCTCTATTCTTCCAACTGAAACCAAAGGAATCGAAAAAAAACAAACTAGATAGCAGCTATAGCAAATTGAGAGAGCTGAGAGAGAGAGAGAGAGAGTCTTTGAGATTGGCAAAGGGTGTTACCTGGTTTACACCTAGCTATATTCGTCCGTGCTCCTCTTCATATTCTTCCCAACAAAAAGAAAGTTTCTCGAATATGTTGTGCTTAAGAAGGTTAAAAATAATGTGAAAGACATACACTTGTCTTTTTATAGATTTCAGTCAGATATCTGAATCATTTATTTAAAAAAAAACTCACTACGTCGAGTTGATCAAGAATATATACCTATATTTTATGGGTGGTCACCGGTGGCTCTTTCTTTTCACACTATGTAAATTATTTGAATATTTGAGCTGTAACATTATTATTTTAATTTTGCAGGTGTTCCGAAGTCTTACTCGATCGCGGTGTCACCGAACGCATACTTTCTTGGAATGAACGCCCTTGGGATATTATGAAACATTTGGGCAAGGATTCCATACGTCAAATGGAATTGATGCGGTTCTATATGCAGCACAAACAGGATCCACATGGACCAAATATTGCGCTTTTTGTTGGTAATCTGCCTACCGGGCTTTCGCAACGTAATTACGAGCAGATACTTAGCAAGTACGTAACGGATGAGAATAAATTTATTAGCATTGGACCGATCTATTATGAATATGGTTCGGTAGTGCTAACATTCGAGGACTCGCAGAAAGCGGTAAGAAGTTTAATATTTGTCAAGCGTAGGAAAAAAAAAGACCAACTTAAAACCATTATACATAGGTACGCGCATTCTACAATTTACGCGAAACCATTATTGAAGATAAGAAACTATTGGTCCTATTGTTGCCAAATATTGAACCAAGCATGGTCCCACCGGATGTAAGACCGCTGCTGGTCTTTGTTAATGTCAAGTCAGGCGGTTGTCAAGGTCTTGAATTAATATCGAGCTTTAGAAAATTACTCAATCCGTATCAGGTCTTTGACTTGGACAATGGTGGTCCGTTGCCGGGGTAAGTTGCCGTTTAATGCTTTAAAAATATAATCAAGTTTTATTATATTTGTTTTTAAATTATTTATTCGTTTTATAGGCTTTATGTATTTCGTCAAATAACTAACTATAAAATCTTGGTTTGCGGCGGTGATGGCACCATCGGTTGGGTGCTACAATGTCTCGACAATGTTGGCCAAGACTCCGAATGTTCTAGCCCACCATGCGCCATTGTGCCACTAGGCACTGGTATGTTTGGCAAAAGCATTTTTTAAGTCTATTCCCTATTCCGGGTTCTGAATCTGAATAAATTGTTCGGAAGTTATTTCGTTGAAATGGTGCGATTTTCTCTTTTAGAATGTTATCGCGATTTGCTTACTTATACTATGACACTACAACTGGGCATCGGTGATGGTCGTACGTAGGAAGGCGTAACAAACGCCAAATTTTATTTCGTGCTGGCGCCAGACATTGGCAATCGTATTTTTTCACCTGATCTCCAGGCTAAAGTTTTTGTCGCTGGTTATGTGTTTCAAGGTAGACAAGGTTTCCTATAAGTTTCTGCGAATGGACACCAAGTACTTCGTCATATCCTCGTTCGCCGCTAGGCCTATGAGACGTCACTTTTTCCCAATCTCCAAGAACGCCCATCTAACTCGCCGTTCGTTCGTGCCGATGATGTCAAAGTCATCGGTATATGCGAGTAGCATATCTTCCTTATGAAAGTATGGGCATTACGTAGGATGTATTCCATCAGGAGATTAAAAAAGTCGCTCGATAAATCATCACCCTGCCTGTAATCTCTTGTCCACCGATTTTGGGGTCGACCTCGATATAGTCCTCTACCTCGTTATAGTCGGGTGACTCTACAATAAAGCTATCATCAATTAGTGGTTCTAGAAATACTTCTCTATCGGCGGCATTGTTCGCTTCATCGCCTTCAAGTAGGCTGAAGAAGTGACTTCTCCATAATCTCTGTGATTTCTGTAGCCAGCCTTCCATTTTCGTCCTTGCAGAAAGAAACTCCGGATTTCAAACCCTCAATCAGCTTCATTTCTATCATATAACACCGAAACATCCTCAAGCTCACGTCTTTCTTGCTTCTAATTTTGCATCTGAAAAGGCGTTCTTCCTTTTCTTCATATCGCTCTCTAATAGTTCGCATTACTCACGACTGCAGAGTTCCTCCGTATTTTTCTGGAGTAGCTTGGCGACACTCCTCGTCATACCAAGAGTTCGGTAAAGGTCTGTTGTATCTAATGATCGCCTTGGCAGCCATATACATTGAGTAGGCGATATGCCCACCTATATCATCAGAAGCCGGAGAGGACTCTCGGAACAATTGGGAGAGTTTAGCTGAAAAGGCTTCGGTTGTCTGTTGTGTTTGTTGCTTTCCGACTTTTAGCTTTCTTAGAGTTTTGGGACGTTTGGCGAGCAGTATACCCAATGTATTGCGTATCTTGACTGCGACAAGTGGTAGTGGTACGAGTCCAAGTTGGAACCTCGTATCGGTCGTATATCCAACACGCTTGATGCGTTCCTTCCTATAGAGTGTCAGGACATTCCAAGTGCATATCCGTAAATCATGGTGCTTACATCGTTTGCGGTGCTCGTCATGAAAGGGGGATCATATACGCGGCTTCTTCCGTGTTTTCACTGGTAAATGTTGTATTGCGGTGGCAAGAACTATACCCAGCGCACCAATCCCTAGTTAAGGAAAAGTGGGTTGCCCTCTCACAATTTTGCTACCACGAAACGGATTATCCGGGAAAGATGTGTTCTAGTGGATGTTTGTGAGTTGCTTGTGCCGTTTGGAAAATAATTATTTTTGACCATTCCCAAGTGAATGGCAGTCAATAACTTTTCCCACTGCTGATATAAACGAGCCCAAATCATATGCTCAATATCAAGAAAGTACAAACCGCGAAATTCTTCTGAAAGTAAAATACGCACCATTTTAACAGAATCACTTTTGAAAATTTTAATCAGATTCGGCGACCGGAGCAGGTGGGTTTAGTATACTAGTTTTGAAATTTTATTATTTAATAGGCAACGATCTTGCACGTGTGTTATGTTGGGGCTCTGGCTATACTGGCGGTGAGGATCCATTAAATTTGTTGCGCGATGTTATCGAAGCTGAGGAAATACGCTTAGATCGTTGGACTGTTGTTTTCCATCCCGAAGATAAGCCTGAAGAACCGGCGCTTAAGGCGCCATCAAACACAACTGGTAAGAAGAAGAAGGCTCACCAAGCACATCTATCGCAACAAACAAATCAGCATCATCAATTACCGGCTCTCACATCGAGTGATATATCAGGTCATTTGATGTTTATTTTTGAAGAAAAAAAAAACAAAAATACAAAAAAAAAATGTTTTCTACTTACTTTTTGGTATTTACTACTACTACTTACTACCCCTTTGATTTCCTAACTTCTAAAACTTCTCTACCACAATTACAATTAAATACAAATACGATATTATACAATATATTATGTACAACTTTTTCACTTTCTGTTAAACATTTAAGTTTTTTTTTTTGTTGTGCTAAAAAAATGGAATAATTTGTTGTATAAAACGTAATTAACAATTTCATTAAAAAAAAAAAAAACAAATACTAATTAAACCCGAGCTAAAATCCTGTAAAGTAAATTGACCCCGGCTTCCAAATAGCACCTAAAAATTTGCATAACTGACTTAAATTGAAATTGTCTACTACTATTAGTACAGTCATTTGGTTGTAAAAGAACTGGTTACCTGTAAAGTTTTCCGGGTGTTTTGAAAAAGGGTAATTTTATATATTTTTTGATGTGCTCCTTCCGAATTTCAACTTTGCCTAAAAGAAGTTTTTTGATAATATCTCCTTTCCGACTCATTCCACAATAAAAACATTTATATACAAAATGAAACTAGAGAAAATTTCCTACTTTTCGTAGACAAGTATTAAAAGAAAGGACAACAAGGATAAACTTTTGAAATGAAACTTAGATCGATATGGGTTCACGATTCATGTCGAAAAATATACAATAATGAGAAGTTATTTTCCAGAATTAAAGGAAATCATGTCAATAAGCGCTGGAGTTATCGGAGATGAAAAGATAAACTGTCATATGTCCCAAGAAATTGATTTCTATACTGCGATTTCTATATTATAAAATTCAAACGGAATGACCGACACCAAGGTGTTATGAAAGCGGGAATGTGGATAAAAGACGACATTGTCCTGATTAATACTTTATTAATTTTCCAAAGAATGTGCATTGCAACAGAATCTGAAAAAGAACTTGAAAATTATCCTCATGTACGAACTTGCTCCATTTCCATTATCCGTTTTCAATGACGAAGGCATGCGCAAATGTACTAAATCTTCCATGTACCTATAAGGAATTTAAGCAACATTCTGGAAATATAAATTTTGAAAATACGATGTAGTATATCATCGACGGAGTATAGTTATACACTGAGTCAATTGAAATCGTGGTGAATCGTTTTCATCCATTTGCAATAAATATGCTACCTATGTCCGATCGAACTGTGCATCCAATGTGATTATTGTATTTGAAGGCTATTCGGTAGATGTAGCAAACTGTAGTATCACATATACGGAGCGATCGCGACGATCATGAAAAACTGCTTCAGTAGACATACTTTTTGACGAGACAATGATGACAATGATCTCAACTGTGTCACAAAGTAAATTCATTGGAATGTTGAAAAAAAACTATGGAGCTGAGAACAGCATGGTCAAATAAGTCACGGAAGATGCGGACACGCTAATAATCAATACCGCAATAAGCGTTTCATCGGCATTTGATTTCGTAATAGTTGTCGGCAAAGATGTAGATATTCTTATTCTTTTGATGGCTCTATCTACGCGTTCAAACATATATATGCTTAAATCAGGAAAAGGAAAAACTTTGCAACAATTATATGCAATAAAAAATATTATAAATAAAACAGCCGCAGATCATATTTTATTTTTCAATGGCTGTGATACAACATCAGCATTATTTAATCAAGCAAAAATGAAATTTAGTAAGGTACTCCGAAAAAATTCATATTTAAACGAGTTAATCCAGATGTTCAAAAATCCAAATGCAGATCCAGAGGTCGTTGCTAAAGCTGTGGAGAACGCTTCCTTCTTGAATTATACAGTTAGAGTAATTTGTAGCATAAGAAAAATATGTCTTTGAACAACTATAGATCAAAACATCAGCACACATAAAAGTAAATTTAGTAAATATTGCGTCGCTACCACCAACATTCGTTCCGAACCTATCACCACGATCAGCAGTGGCATGGGAATGAAGAAAATGCAACAGCAACAGGGCGATGGGGATCAAAAAAAAAACAAAAAAAAACGTGCTATTTCCTGTCACCACACTCGAGCCTCTAGCTCCGGAAAGCTTATTAAAGCTTATTTCTAGCAAATGCAAAAAGAGCCTAGCAGAAAGCTCCGTTATATGCACAAATTGTTGTGATAATACTGTGATAACTCGCAAGTTCCATTACAAGATAGTGTGACGAAGAGAATGAAACGTAGACTATTTTTGAGCAAACGTATGATGAAATCGGAGAACGGAGAGGATTGCGTTGAAACTGATAATTCCAACGCGTATAATGTAGAAGAAATTTCCGATTGTGACTTTTCGAACAGTACTAATGACGATGAACTCGCAATACCTGGTGGGTCCATCAAGAACAGCGAAGCGAAGAAAAATGCGCTAAATTTTAGTATAGTAAATTGCATGTGGATAAGAAGCCCACTGAGAATACCACGGTAAAAAAAAAAAAGACTCTAAATCAATGTGGTGTGGAAATGAGTTTTTAGGCCAAAACGCATATTGAACTACACTTTACGGCATTCGTATGCCAAAACTATTAATTTTACGAAGAAAAAAGGTTATTACATAAATTCTACGAAATTTTCTCTAGTTTCTTTCTGTACTATACAAACGTTTTTATGGTGGAATGAGTCGGAAAGGATATACATATTATCAAAAAACTGATTTTAGGCGTTATTTTTCCAATATAGCGGCGCGAGTGGCAAAGATACGACGTGGCAAAGTTCAAATTCGGAAGGAGCACATCAAAATATATCAAATTAACCATTTTAAAAACTTCCGGAAAACTTTCTAGGTAAAACTATTGTACCAAATGACTGTACTATATGTTTAAATAACAAAATGCATATTTTTTTAGCAGTTATTGAACAAAAAAAAATATATATATATATATATATATAAATAAAAAATTGGTATCTGATGATTATGCTGTTAGTTTCGATGTGATTATGATGTTTAGCTTAAAAAATGAAACAAAAAATTAAATGTGTGCATGAGAACTCCAACATCCCAAACAAGCTTTGTTAAAAGCCTATGCAGACTGGGAAATTTCGTGCGCAAGTTTGACAAGTTTTATGGTTTGAAAGCTTGCTTCAAAACTAAAAAAATTATGACTCCAAAAATAAATGAGATAGTTTTGCGCAAGAAGTTTCCTTGTCTATAAATAGGTCTTAAGTGTATATATGTACTATATATCGTAATACTTAATTTGTTTTTAAGTTATTTAAACTGTTTAGTTGTACAAAAATGATTTCGTTTGAGTTAATTATAGTGCATTAAAGATACATACGAAAAGTATAGCGCTACATGCAAAGGTAAGATATACGAAACCTCTAAAACCTCATAAAAAATGATGCAAATAAAATGGCGAAAAAAAAAACATTTTGCTAAATACCAAAAAAAAGTTAGACAGAACAACCAACTCTACTACTCGAAACAAAAATTTTTGGACACTGAGTATACGAGTATATATGTGTAATAAAATTTTTTCTTATAAATACATACACCTACATATTTTAAACCGTAAATGTTCAATGTCTTCATTGTCGTCCTGCTTTCGTGTGATGTGTTTGGTGTCTGTGTACATAATTTCAAATCTAGCGTCCCAAAAATTCAATTGAAATGAGAAGAGCAGTGATTTATATATTTGTATAAATCTTATCAATACTTTCACAGGTGGTGCACAAAACGAGGATAATTCGCAGATATTTGTTATGAACAACTATTTTGGCATTGGTATCGATGCAGATCTTTGTCTTGATTTTCATAATGCACGCGAAGAGAATCCAAATCAGTTCAATTCGCGTTTGCGCAATAAAGGTTACTATGTGAAAATGGGTCTACGGAAAATTGTCGGCCGCAAAACAGTAAAGGATTTGCACAAGGAATTGCGTTTGGAGGTTGATGGCAAAGTTGTTGAACTACCACCGGTTGACGGCATTATAATCTTGAATATATTAAGGTAAATTGAAAACAAATTTCATTGAAAAACGAAAAACGAAAAAAAAAACATACTTAAAAATCTCATTACAAATAATGTTATAGCTGGGGCAGCGGCGCTAATCCCTGGGGACCCGATAAGGACGATCAATTTAGTACACCGAATCATTATGATGGCATGCTTGAAGTTGTTGGCGTTACTGGTGTTGTACATTTGGGTCAGATACAATCAGGCATACGCACTGCCATGCGCATTGCACAGGTAAAGCATACAAGTTATGATCTAAAAAAAACCGAACTTTTATTTTGAATCATAGAACATGTAGCGCTATCTATTAAATGTTGACAGTGTTAAAAAGTAAAATTTTTCAGACAAACTGATAATACCATTTCACACTATCGGAGGTGTCACAGAAATCTCTAGACAAAAATCCGTCTGGTGATTTGAATTTCTCTAAAAAATTCCGTATGTGTCACAGAAATCTCCGAGATTTCTTAGAAAACAGTTTTTAGTGTACAAACGAGTTTTGTGCTACGCGGAGTTGTTGTGTTGGCAACGCTGTCATTCGTTGTTGTTGCGTAAACCGGTCGGTTTTCAGCAAAAAAATTCACATTTTTATAAATTTTAATTAAATAATAAAATGTGCTAAATGTTTAAATCCTAAGATACGGTTACGAAGAAAATACATTAAACTAGCACATAAACAAAGTTTTACCTTATAATTTGATGAGCTTATATATGCAATCAACAATTTCACCTAGCAAAAGGCTGAAGATTTCTAAAAGAGATTTCTGTGACACCTACGAAATTCATTTAGGTCGGAATTGGGGTGAAAGAGATTTCCGTGACACCTACGTATGTGTGAATGGTAAAAAAATTAAATCGAGTAGAGCATTGCAAAGACATCATTTCAACAGCTGAAAACGATGCAGATTTTCTTGATTCAATCATAACTGGTGATGAAACATGATGTTTCAATATATGATCCTGTAACTAAGCGACAATCTGCAGAAGGGAAGTCAAAAGACGAGCCAAATCATAAAAAAATACGTTTTCAGAAGTCAAGAATCGAGACAATGTTGATAACTTTCTATGATTCCAAGGGTATTGTTCACAAGGAATTTGTTACAGATGTTCACACATGCCAATGGAGAATATAATTTACAACTTTTACGTCGTTTGTGCTCGAAAGTTCTACGTGTTAGGCCCAAATATTAATAATGGATTTTTGATGAAAAAAACGGATTTGTCTCAACGAGCACCGTGAAATTATTTTCTCTTCCCAAAAATGGAAACCGCAAAGAAAGTAGCTTTTTACGATGTCATTTCAGCCATACAAGCAGCCGTGACACTTGGTGATAGAGAACATCCCAAAAGCGAGCTTCAAAAGTCTATGAATAAATTGGTTGAGCGTTACAAACGTTGTATTAAGTTAAATGGATCGTGTTTTATATAAATATTAGCTTTGAAACATAATACCATGCTCGTTTTATTTTATAACTAAAAAGTTCGATTATTTTTAGATCATACCGTGTACATATAAATAAATATCTCAAACTAACATAACTACATACATTTTAAATTTCTTTCAAACTTTTACATACAGGGCGGTCACATTAAGATACATTTGAATACAGATATGCCTGTACAGGTTGATGGCGAACCATGGATTCAAAGTCCCGGTGATGTTGTTGTACTAAAGTCAGCGCTTAAGGTCAGTTTTTTGTATGCTAGGTTTTACGCTTTTGTTTATATTACTTTAAGAATTTTTTATACATATCTACCATATCTATATATACTAAATCCTTTCCAACTGCTGCATGTTCATTTTGTTAGTATTGAGCATGTGCTTTTTTTTCTTCAATTTTTCAATTTCAATTTAATTTTTTGGATTTTTTTTTTTATAACTTCCCATTACTGTATTAAGTATCTATTAGAAAAATATAAATTCTAGTACACAAAAGTTAGCTACAATAACTTTTATCATTGTACTCGAAACCAACTCAATTCATGCACTTCTTAATTTTCTTCCTCTTTGAAATTTTAAATTTAAATTTTAATTTTGAACCTTTTTGAGTTACATTATTTCTGTGTACACAAGTTCACAAAGAAAAACTTAACAAAAGCGTTACTGCAAGTTATTACCGAACCGAACATTATTGTGATGTTTTGAATTGCAAAAATTGTGATTTGCATAAATTTAAGAAATATTATTTCTCAAGTACTACAGCAATTAGAGACATTTTATAGAATATCTTAACATTACTGTTCGACGTATTGGGTGTACAAATAAATTTTAAGGGACTTACAAATGATGACGTTACTGGTATTAACTCGCATCGGTCCGAACTTGTAATTATATTCATGTTGAAGCGTCATAATTTTGTTCTAATAATCCATACGTGCAACATACTTTCTTTGCACTCTAACCATGCCAACAAACACACAATTTGTTGAAAGCGCTGCTTTTTTGGTTTTAATTTGAAGAAAAAAAAAAACTGATGCACATCGATTGCTGTGTGAAGCATACGCGGAACATGCTACATCAATAAAAACATTTCGGTAGTCAGTTCCAGCCTTTTAAAAGTGGCGATTTTAACACCAGTAACAAAGAACGCGAAGAGAGGCAAGTACAGTTTGAAGACGCTGAGTTGAAGGCGTTTTTGAACCAATATTGATGCCAAACTCAAGGGAGTGGAGTGACTCAACAAGCGATTTCAAACTTTCTCAAGGGCATGGGTTGGTTGCAAAAACAAGGTTACTGGATACCGCATTCAGGCCAATAGACATCGAATGTCGTTCTTTTACGTGCGAACAACAGCTCCAAAGGCAAAATTGAAACGGTTTTTGCAACGAATTGTGACGGAGAACCAACAAATGCATTCACTACGATAATTCAAAGCGCAGAGAATTGTTTGAGAAGCATGGCCATACAATAACTTCAACGGCCAAACCGGTTATTCATAGCAAGACGTTAATGCTATACAACTGGTGAGATCAGCTCGGAGTGATCTCCAACCTAACGAAACCATCACTGCGGAACGTTACCAACAACAATTTTTGCAATTAAGCCGAGCATTGAAGCTTAAACGTTGCCAATCTGCCATGATATGACATGACAAAGTGATTTTTTTAGGACGACAACGCTCGGCCAGTTGTCGTCAAGGAAACTATGGAGGCGCTTCTACATCAAAACTTATTTGTACACCCAATATGTACACATAGTATTTATTTGCTCTCATATAAAATATGTCATGAAACAAAACTTATTTTATTTGATTGAATATTCTATTAAATGCTTCTAATTGCTGTTAACTATAGAATTTATAGTTAATTTTGTAATTATTTCAATATTGTGTTTGTCCCTTTCCCTAGTCTCTTGTATATGTATTTAAAAATCTGTTGCGTTAGAAACAAAATCAATGTAGCACTTCCCGAATTCGAAGCTATGAAATGAAGCTAACCGCCCTCCCTCCCTTTCAAAGGTTCTAATATTTTGTATATTTCAATGTCAAAAGCAGAAATTATAAGTAGAGTAAAACAATAAATGCATTAACTTCGGTAATATCGAAGTTTTTATACTCTTCATATGCACTGGCTGAGTGTGTTAAGTATATAAATATATGATTAATTGTACAGATACGAATGAAGATTTATGTATGTATGTATATAGAAAACTAATCGGCTAAAAGAAGAAAACTTTTTGTTTTTTTGCAAAACTTATTTTGTTTCTCAATAACAACTATCCCGAAAACCCTCAAATTATAGTCGTTTCACTTCTCTAGAGAATATGGAGAACATTTTGTCATTGCAACAGGCATTTGTACGCAGTTCCGTTGTCTGCAAGTGTTTTGCCTTCTTCAACTTTAATTCTCCAGTGGAGACCCAATATTTCAATTGTTCCTTAATCTCCGGTTATGTTTAAGCAGTTTCCAACACTAAACTTGATGCTATTGTGTATGTATTTTATTAATATAATTATTAATTTAATCTACTGTGCCCTGACAGTAGTCAGTATCTTGAAAACTTTCTCCAGTCCTGCCGATTTTAAGAAAACAACCAGCTGCTTTGTTTTAGTGTATGCACTACGCTGCCTGTTACTTAGTAATTATCAAGTTGTTTGAGCCTGGACAATCTTCTTGCATATGTGTTTCAGGTTTGCCTTATTTTCTACACAAAATCTTCGATTGCTGTCACTTTCGACAACAATGCTACTTATGTTCTTCAAGTTTGCAATGTTCATTCGGAAAATCTAATATCAATCTCAGAGCCCATTGAAGATTTCAAATCTTTTGTTGTAGTAGTTCTCTCTGTGCCTTCGCATTTCTCCCTAAATCTATCGCTGGTTTTGTTTTCATCTCCCTTTACAGTGCTCCTGGTTCTGGAATTTAATGCTATTCATTTGAATAGATTTCTACTTGAAAGATACTAATAATTTCCCTAGCGATTCGAAGTGGCTTGTGCGAGATCCGCAGACTCCAGCTTTACTTTCTTACTCCGTTAAGGAGCCGCCTGTAAACCAGTTTATTAATCCTGATTTAATGTTATAATTTATATTCTTTCTTTTGCCTTTCACACCAGGTCCTACTTTTAAACTTTTGATGCAACTATGCTTCACGTCTGGTAGTCACTAGGATACAGTAATAGAGGGTGAGCATCTGTAGGATGATTTCTTACTCTATTACTGCTATAGTCCCATTGGTCGCTGTTATTACTTGCTATCCTCAGTATGGCTCTGACTATTGTGAAATATATCCAACTCAGTATCTTCGGAGTGCACCCTCAGATTTTCGCAGCTTCTTGACGATATAGTCAATATGATGTTTCCACATGGCACTTTGGTCGAAAATTATTCCATGGTATTTTAAGTTCCTGGAGAAATGTATCAAATTCTATGAGCCAGCTTGCGAGATTGGAAGATTCATGTTTCATCCAAGGTTACGGAACAACACAAAAAATCGAAGTTATGTGATGCACAGCTCGACTTGGAAATTATCACATGATCGCATTTGTTTTCAACTGAGTTCAAAGGTTCCAAAATATGAACGCTAAATATTTCCACTACTTCATATAAAATGCACATAGCCTTAAATTTCCGATCGTTCATTATCAGACCATAAATTTTATCGACCATTTTTGGTGCGTTGAACTCTTTTCGAGGAGCGAAATGTCCATCGATCGCTTTTAAATTCAGCTATAAAATACCTATGTTAAGGTTGATGTCGAAGCTTCATAGTCCACATAAACTTCTTGCAATTCGGTGTTGATCTCGTTGTTACTTTTCTGTTTTAAAAACAATTCTGTAAAAACGAGTATTAAAACCCCATTCACGATATTTTTCTGTTTGTAAAAATAAAAAAGATGCTTCCTTTCCATGGCTTCCAAATACTGGGGCTCTATACTCCACTATGAGTAACAGTACATAACAACAATAAAAATGGCTGCCAAACACAAACTGAATGACAAAACTGTCTACAAATTTGACAGTCATTTATTTAATGATATTTAAAACAGATGCTGTGACTTCATATTATTGCAAGAGATAATACTATTTTTTCATTATTTTGTTCGGCACTCGCAAAGTAATACTTACACATAATCAAATTCGTAATCAAAATCGGATATTTTACATGTAAAATTGGAAATAGCATGAAATACTTCAGACTTGAGGGGGCTATCCGCTCCACTTGCAAGGCTAGGCTATGTTACCTTCTGCTTGAAGGTACGTACTACAGTTTCAAAAAGTAACAAGAAAAAAGTGCAAGTGTGCCATTAGTCAGTTTGAAGAACTTCACCCATCATTGACCAAACTCATTGTAACACCAACTAGTCGTAGATGCAATACTTTTTATCATCAGTAGTTAATCTTTTATATAATGACATGTAACTCTGTTCAGAAATTTTATATTTGTCAAATTGTGTTGCACTCAACCATCCCAGGTTTTTTATCAACCATTCTGCAAGTAATATAATACTTTTTTTGTTGTTCAAGGTTTATTTATGAAACGATGTTCCGAAAAAATTCGGTAATTCGACACTTTATTACTATAGTGGATAATATTTTGGCTGCTAAGTTTGATTGTCTGCTTCTATACAGCCAAAAAAAGAAATACTAAATTAATGAGCTGTTGAAATATTTTTGGCTTTTGCGAAGTAAAAAATATAATATAAAATTGATTTTTAACAATTTGAAGTATGATTAAACGTTGTAAGAATATTTGTGAAAATTTATATAAAAAGTAAAAACAAGAAAAGCCCTTCAAATGCGAATTAATATTACAAGAGACTTTAATCCAGGGTCTTGGAGTAGTCACGATTTTTTAAATGCTCCATAGATTTTTGGTATTCTTATCTCTGCTCCACTCCAAGTTTCCACCAAGAAATATCGAGCATTGACAAGCGCATCTGATAAATGAGTCAAGCCAGTATGCGGATTTGTTTCATTTTGTGGTGTTAGTTGAATTTAGAATAAAAAAAACATTTTTTTGTCCAAATTAGTCCAACAAAAAAAATGCGCAGCAACTATCTGGCGAACATGGCTAGATCGACTCAACTTGACGAGCTGATCAAGAAGAATGGGATCTACGATGCCTCCTTTAATGCTTTACAAACTCTTAGACAAACTGATAATACTATTTCACATTATGTGTGAATGCTGCAAAAATGGCAGTCACCCTACGAAAAATAAAAACACAAATTTATTTTTAACTTTAAACAGATGGATAATAAATCACGTTTCCAGGGGATAGGATGGCACGTTGCCACCTCTCTCTCTCTCTCTCTCTCTCTCTCTCTCTCTCCCTCTCATTTTTCGCTTGTTTATACTCATATGGCAGTTTTTATTATTATGTTCTGTTTATGCACAGTGTTTCCACTGTTATGATTACGAAGGATTTCATTCCATTTTGCAGATTTGCACTCACTTTTTATGTTCACAGTCTGGATTATGGTTTTATACTTCCTCTTCCAATTATATATAAAAAATACGTCGCTTTTATGACGAGTTGTGATCAAAAAATCTGTGGGATGGCAACCTGCAAAACCAATCCCCTAAAATGTTCATTATACACTGCTGTAGCTTAAGGGACTGGGTTGTAATAAGTTTGTGTTTATATATGTACCAGGCAGAAAGAGGCCTATAAATTATATATATTCTTCATCAGCTGTCCGTTTGGATGTATAAGACAACAGATCTTAGAAACTATAAGAGCTAGAGACCTCAAACATGAACATTAGGCTTCTCCTTGAGCATACGCAGATCGAGTTAATTATTTTTTTGGGTGTCTTCCACAACAGCCACATTACAGGTATTAGACCCGTCTATGCACACTTTTCAAGGCCGCACCACAAGAAAATAGTTTATTTTTATTTTTAATTCATTTATAAATGTGTGTGATACATCCCTTAATACTTAATATTTATATGAAGCGTCGGCACATCAGAAGTCACGTTATTAAATTTCAAGCTGATAAACTTCCAATACAGTCCATGGACGGTTTGTATGTAGGCTACTCTGTAAAGTGAGAGGATGACTCCGTTTAACATTTATGTGTAGCGTCCGTACCGAACTGTCATCCTAGTTTTCATGTGGCCTTACTCAAGAACTTTAGCGGTTTATATTATTGATGGAACCTCAGAATATGGCATATCAAATTCCAGCTTGCTGAGACTCTTAAGTTGAAATACCTTTTCAACCAAAGCGTCTGTGCACATAAGGAATACATACATTCTGTCAAAGAAGTACCGGGAGTTGGTCAACAACACACAAAATGATTATTATTTATACAAATTTATTGTATCGCCTTCAAAGTAGGCCCCTGCCAAAACAATACACTTCTGCCAACGAATAATACTATCACCAAAATGGTACCGCAGTGGTAATTTTAGTTTTGGAAAGAGAAACAGGAAAAGCGTTAACTTCGCTTGAACCGAAGCTCTAATACTATTCACTCAAAATTTTAAATCTTATTGTAAGATATAAACGCAAGCGTTTAAATAGGGTTTACCTCAAAAAGAGGGCGGTACACACCCACTAGTAAATGTGTATCAAGCGACCATCTATAAGTTGCCAACATATTGAATTTCAGGTTGATATTGACGTTTTTCATACAAATGCATGAAAGCGAGATGTGGGTTTGTGTGGGAGTACCTCAAAAAGTGGGTGGAAAACGCCAATTTGTATATGTATATGAAGGCGCTGTTCACTTATTCGCATTTAAACCCAATATTGACTTCAACAAAGAAGTTTTTTATACCAAAACAACAAAGGGTGGGAGCTACCCCAAAAAGTGGGCGGGTCCCATCTATTTATGTAGTACATATATGTGAGGCGTCTGTCCATTACAAGCCACCATGTAAAATTTTATGTTGATATTGACTGCAATAAAAAATTTGTTCATACAAAAAGTCAAAAGTGGGCGGTTGGTTCATATGGGGGTTCAACCAAATAGCGGGGGTATCACACAAATTGGTCCGTAAAAAGCAACCATATACATTTTTAAGTTGATATTGATTGCAAAGTGGGAGGTTGGTTTGTATGGCACTGCCTTAAAAAGTGGGCGTAACATGTTAATATGTATACTCTATTTGGCTGCAATAAAAATAAGTCTATGTGCAGGGTTACAGCTGGATATCTTTAAAAATGATCACCAAAAAATGCGAAACAACTGTGATGCAGACTAGTTCGTAGTCGTGAATATATGACAGCTCCTTGCTTACTTGTTTCTAACACTTGGCTTTTAAAGGCAGAGTATACGTAAACAAAATAAAAATATAAGTTTCTGCTTTGGTAATTCAATTGAAGAAACTCCAGCAGACGTATGAAGAGTATAGAAACCTAAATTAAAGTGTAACTAACTAAAAAAATATATACCTACTAATAAAAAGCGCTACAAAATTTGAGTTAGACTCAACTTTAGTCGTATTTAATGTGTGTGTGTGTATGTTGATTGCAGTAAACAAAGCCAATTAATCATAATTAAATTGATATGAATATGTGTCGTTGTACTCCCATAATGATGATGATGATAATGATGATGATAAAACCATTTTCCATATGTATTTGTATGTATGTGTGTGTATGTGTATTATATATGCAGGCCACCATGCTGAAGAAAACCAAGAGTAAGCGTCGCCTGACTGAGCCGCATATATCACCAGCGGTTATGAGTCTATCCGTCACAGCAACGGCATCGGCAACAACATCGGCCATGCAGAGTAGTGGATCGAATATAGCTGCAGGCGGCACAGGAGCACAGCTGGGACAACCGGAGAATGGCGATAAGGAGTCAAGCAATGTCGGCACATAGAGAACACGTCCGTCCGGTCCAAGTTTTTTGTTTTCCTGTTTTCTTTAAAACGTAAAGAGAAAAAAAATTATTATAAAAAAATAATACAAAATTCAACCAACTTAAATTCCTAGTAAAGAGAAGAAATAAAAACAAACAAACAAAACAAAAAATTAAATCAAAAGCCGCTATTAATAAAAATTAGCAAATAAAGGAAATAAGAGAAATAATATTTAAAAATAATTTAAAATAAACTATATATAAATACAACACCAATTACTAAAATAGTAAGCAAAAATAGATGAAAAAAAAAACAAAAAAAAAAACTTACAAAAACTTAAAACTATAAAACCAAGAAAAAAAAATAACAAAAATTTATGAAAATACAAAAAAAAAACTTAAAATTTTTGCGCTAATAAACTGTTACCACACACAAAAGCCACTTAGGAAATAGTTGAAAAATAGTCAAGTTGCACGAAATTTCCTCGATAAACGAAAAGAAGAAATAAAATTTATTAATAAAACGTAAAATAAAATTTAATTTTCAATTTGTAAACGCTGTAAATAAGTACTATATTCAAAATTCAAAACGATAGTTTAAAAATAAATAAATAAAATATATACATATTTAATATATATACAAGTGTATATAGGAAAAATGTTTGTGACATTGATTTAACAACAAACTAGAAAACATATTCAACAAAAACAAAAACCGAGGAACTATAACAAGCAGAAACCATTGTGTAGCTTATTAAACAAATTAAATGTTTCACACACGTTCGAATTTAATGCCCACCCAGTCTATTAAATCTAATATACACACACATAGCACACACACACTAGTCAAAACCCACACGCACACACACACACAGGCGTTTTATGTACATCACTCTACTCTAAACAATCGAAACCACCACCAACTCTACCCACCTTCAGCACACTTGCTAATCCAACGCTTTCAGCAACACTAAAGCAATTAGCAAAACAATTTTTAAAAAAAGAAACAACTATAAAAAACATTTTCAGTTTAATTCTCAACATAAATTTTAAATTTTTAATATTATTACAATATTTTTTCATTAATTATTTGCTTAAACTATAATTACGCTTCTCATACATAATAGTAGTAGCAAGGAATGTTTGAAATAGAAACACGCATATGTAATACATGTACTTTACAGCACTGGCATGGCAACACTTAACGTTGGCGCCGTTGACAGTGTTGTTACTGATGTTTCATAAGTTTATTAAATATGGTTTTTCAAGTACATACACGATGTGATCTAAAAATAACCGAACTTTTTAGTTATAAAATAAAACAAGCATGGCATTATGTTTCAAAGCTAATATTTATACCAAATACGATACATATAACTCAATACAACGTTTGGAACGCTCAACCATATTATCCAACGACTTTTTAAACCCGCTTTTTGGAATGTTCTTTAGCACCATGTGTCACGGCTGCTTGTATGGCCACAATGTCAACGTAAAAAGCTACTTTCATTGCAGTTTTCATTTTTGGGAAGAGCAAATAAACGCATGGTGTTAGATCAGGCGAATATGGAGGGTGGTCGATGAGACAAATCTGTTTTTTTTTCCCATCAAAAATTCATTGTCTATACGTGCAATTTTTTGATTATCATTTAACTGATGTGGAACAAAACTTTTACATAAATCTTCAGTTAATATTTTGTAGATTGTACAGTTGTAAGTTGAATTTAATTCTTCTGCCAGCATTCTCACAGTGAAATTTGCATCGATAGCGATTATTTCACTTAGTACTTTTTCCACTAACTCAGCACGATTAGACTGTATCAACATTTAAATCATCACGACCGTTTTTAAATCGTGTAAACCACGTGTAAACTTGAGTACGACTTATACAATCATCATTATATACTTGTTTTTTAACAATTAAACGACAGCAAATTTATTAGCGACAAAACTACCGAAACTGCTGTTATTAAAAAGTGTGTGTTATTTTGTAACCTGCCAAACGTTTAGCATGAACTTAGCTGCTTCTTTCGAAAGAAGAAACATGTATCTTTCTAATACTGTCAACATTTAATAGTTGGCGCTACGTGTTCTATGATTTAAATTAAAAGTTCGGTTATTTTTAGATCTATCTTATAAATCAATTATGCCTTTATTTTGCATACAATTTTAAATATTTATATTTTGCAATAATTTTAGCTACTGCATTTCTTTTTTCACGTCTATTTTACAAAAAAATCAAGCTTGAATTTTGTCTAATAACACATAAAACTAAACATTTTATTCGAACAAATTTTTAAGATATTTATTAAATATTTTAATTTTTTGCGCTATAAAACTATTTTCTCTTTTTCTCTCTCTCTTTCTCTCTTTTTCTCTCAAACAAACGCGTAATATTCTAAAAACTAATATACCCGCAAAAAAAACAACAACAACAACAACACACAACTACAAAAATCCATTTAAATTTAAATTATATACTTTTAACAAATTGCACCGGACGGCAAATTGTTTAACATATATAAAAAATATTTCTTTTCTTAAACTATATAATGTAATTAAATTAAAATATCTTGTGCCAAAAAACGTGCATACGTACGTACATAAAATTTTAGGCAACAATGTTGAAAAAGAACAAAAGTAAAATGAAGCGTCGCAATACGGAACCAACTATGCTGGCCGGTACAGCTACGCCGCAACTATCGCTAGCGCTGCCACCAACAACCGCCGAAGGAGAAGCTGATGGCGAAAGTTCTGCAAATAATACGGATTTCTGAATATGGTATAGCGAGCGTTTGATTTAACGTGCTAATTACAGCAACAACAAAAACACCAATATTGAACAAAAAACAAAAAGAAAAAAAAATGCATTACTTAATTTTTCTTTTTTTTCCATACATTTATTAAAACTAAAATTTAAACTAAAACAAATTCGCAAAATCAAAATTACAAATCAAAATTAAATGTAATATACAACAAAATAAAACAAAACAAAAAAATAAAACAAAGAAAAAAAACAACAAATTTCAGTCTGAAATTAGTACGTTAAATGCAAATAGCTCACACAAAAACTGCTGTCCATAGTCAAGTAACATAGGAAACCGTAAAAAAAAACTACAATACTACACAGTGTATTAACTATAGTACAGAAAAAGCAAAAAGCGAATTGTTTTTTATGTCTAACACTGCAAAAATAGTAGTTGAGCTACATAAAAACAAAAACAAATGTTAATTCAAAAACAAAGAATAACAAAAGCAAAAGATATATGTGAAAATATACATGTAATGCATGTACTATTATATGCACAAAATGCAAAGACGAATTTGAATTATAATTTACAGTACTAAAAAATTTAAAATAATGCAAAAAAAAAACAAAAAAAAAAGAACAAAACAATTATAATATTTAAGTTTAAAAAGCAAAAAAAAAATTAAAAAAGAAAAAACAATAGACGAATTAAAACAAATTTATGTTCCTTCTCATTTTGTTCCTACTGCAAGTGACACTTTAGTGATACACAACTTTAAAACGGAAGTGCGCGCGCATGCCGCGTGAATGTCAAAAAAAAAAACAACAAAAAACATGTTGAAAATGTAAACATACTACGAGAAAATGGCGACTAACGCAAACGCAGTATAAAACAGTACAAAATTTATTGTTATTTAAAGCAAAGAAAATTATAAAATGAAAGAAATTTAAATGAAGAAATTATAAATTTTGAAAACTACCAAATGTGTCAAAAAAAAACAAAAAAAAATCGAAAAAATTAAACAAAGTAAAGCACAAAAGCTTTGCTCAATACTATTAAACACAGCCAAGACAAAATGTTGCAATTACAGCAGATGTGAGTAAATTATGTCACTTTTAGCGCAACTTTCAAAAATATCGCACGCGTATATGAAAGGCGCAAAAGGGCAATTGCATGTTATGTACTACTACTATGTATAAATAAACAGTTTGTGTATTAAGCAAGTCAAGCCAAACAACAAAATTTAAAACTAAAAATTAAAACAAAATCCTAATAAATAATTGTTCGAAAATTATTATGCTTAGCATAAAGTTTTGTTTTGTGTGTGTGTCTTTTTTTTTTGTTATTGAAAAAAATTGTATACTGCAATTGGCATTAATTTACTCCGCTGCTGTGTATGCACGCCAAAAATAAAGTAAAGGTTTTGTAATAACAAACAGCAACCAAAATCTTACAAAACACTTATGCATTTGCTAACCAAATGGTTAGTTTAAAGTATTTTACATGCATTTGCAGCATAAGTAATGCAGCAACAACAACAACAAGAACAACAACAAGAACAACTAAGGAAATAAACTACAATTTCAACTTAAAAACGCTTAAAAAACAAACAAACAAAAAACAAAAAAAACAAAAAAATAAAAATTATAATTTTCTTTTCGAAACTTGTAAAATTTCTTAAAATCAAATTTTTAATGTACAATAAAATCAAAGCGCAAACTGTTATTAACCCACACGGAAATGTAATAACAGTATAAGCGCATTTTTTTGCAAATTATTATTTTTTATTTACAAAAAAGCTATTAAATTTTTCGTTCGTTTTAAGCCAAAATTACCTCGTCGGTCTGCGATTAAGGGGCTCAGTGCACTTGGCTAATCAGTATGTAAATAGTTTCCGTGTACAAAATTTAACACAACAAATCGTCTACAGTGCCAAAGAACAATTTACAGTGCTGCGAACGTTCTTTTAAGCGTCGCCATAATAGCAAATTTTTTAACTAATTATAATAATAAAATGTGTAAAATATAAATACTTAGACGTACAAAGCATTTTAGCTGCGCTGTACTCTGTTGAATTGTGCACGGTTTGTTCGTTTAAATTAAATAATCATCAAAATGATTAGCTAATTGCACAAAAATCGCAGTCTGCAGGTAATTTTCATCAAAATAATATTGTGTATTTTCTATGTTTAAGTTTATTTATATATTTATTTAAAAAAAAAAAAACTAAAAACAAAAACAAAAAAAAGTGAACAGCAGTTCTAGCATAAGTTTAAGAAAATAATAATAATACAAAAAAACATATTTAAAAAGAAATCCATAACACATAATTACCAACAACCAATTAAAAAAAAAAAAAATTACCAACAAACAACTTGAACAACTAAAAACAAAATTTAAAAAAAAAAGAACAAAAATGAAAAAAAAACCAAATACGAAAAAAAAATAAAATAATTATAGTCATTGATGTAGTGTTTAATTTTAAGCTTAAAACAAACAAAAAAAATTACAACAAAACACAATAAACCGCATGAGGAACCGGAAATGAACTATTCGAAAAATAAAACCGCAAGAAAATTTATGCGCAGCTCGATAATTATTAAATGCATAACAAGAACAAAAAGCATGCGTAGGAAATTAGAAAAAAAGTTATTAACTATTTTTCTGAAATTCTTAAACGTAAAAAAAAAAAAAAAAAACAAATAGCAAAACACAATTGAAGCTAAAAATATAAAAAAAGGAAAATAGTTTAAAATTGAAGACCTACTTATGTATATGAAAATGAAACTAACAAAACCAACATTGTAAACCACCAAACAAAAACCGATAGTCAGATCAATTTTTGGAAGTAACAAAGAAACAGACACACAGACACTCACACACTCACACACTCACTCACACTCACTAACAAACACTAAACAGACTCTAAATGAAATTTAATGGAATTTAATGTACAATAGCGTCTTAACAACACAAAAACAACAACAACAACAACAACAACAACAACAAATATAAATAAAAGAAATTAATTATAAATTAATGTGAAGAAGTAATTGTGCAACAGAAGAAAAAAACAGAAGAAGAAACCAAACTATACTGGAACCGTAAACAAAATTCAAACTGAAAATATTCCAAAAAGCAAAAATTTGAAATCCAAAACTTTGTGAACAAAAAAAAAAACAAAAAATAGAAATGCAAGAGAAATAACTACAAAATAAATGTAACTATAATAACAGAAGAAGCATTTGTGTGTGTTTTTATTTCGAATTGTTTAAACAAATTGTAATATTTCAGACCAATACGCGGGGTACTATTTATATTTCGGGAATAGCAAATAATAACAAACATTTTTCAATGAAAATGGCTTTATTGTTTTTCAAAATATTCCCCTTGATGATCAATACACTTTTGCATTCGTTCAAACCATTTGTCATAGCAGTTTATCCATTCCTCTTGAGACACCTCCAAAACATGGTTTTTGAACGCTTCAACTGCTACTTCGGCGCTCGTAAATCGTTGACCACGCAGTTTATCTTTGATACTCGGGCACAAGAAGAAGTAATTGGGTGCCAAATAAGGACTGTACGGAGGATGATTCATTAATTCGATGTTTTGACTGCTCAAAAATGCACTTGTTTGACGAGATGTGTGAGAGCTCGCATTGTCATGATGGAGAATGATTCGTCTTTGGCGGTTGATTTTACGAATTTCTCCGAAGACTTCCGGCAAACAAATGGTCGTGTACCACTTAGAATTGACCGTCCTACGTTGCTCAAGAGGAACAGTGGCCACATGACCCATTCGGAGAAACAGGCGATCATTTGCTTCGCTGTGCTTCTTACACGAACAACTTTTGTTGGATTTGGCTCGTCTTGAAATACCCACACGGTCGATTGCTGTTTTGTTTCCAGCTCATACGCATATATCCATGATTCATCACCTGTCACGATTTTATACACGTCTTTTGAAGCACCACGGTCGAACTTTTTAAGCATTTCCTTACACCAATCGACACACAACTAAAAAAATTTGAGCGATTGATAAATTATGGGTTATCCAACGAGAGCAAATTTTTTTTACAGCTAAGTGTTCATGCAAATTCGAATGTATTGAAGTGGAACTAATGTGCAAGGATGCCTCTATGTCACGATATGTCACATGACGATCTTGCATTATCAGTTCACGCACTGCATCGATGTTTTTGGGCACAACAACCGATTTTGGACAACCTTCACGGAATTCGTCGGCGAACGAACTACGACCACGATTGAATTCACTATACCAGCGATATACTTTGGTTTTTGATGGTGCTTTATCGCCATACAAAGAACTGAGTTCATTGACACACATACTTGTTGAGATAATTCACTTCGAAAGTTGTGAAAAATAATCCAACGAAAACCTTCTCTTGAAATTTCCATTTTTTGGCCAAAGTGCTTTTCTTAACTCACTGTAAACATAACAAATAGCAATTGTACATCAAAACTTTGTGAGTGCATTTATGCCAAAAAATGTCAAACTTTATTATGGTGTTGCCAGATTTTAGCTTTTGACATTAGTGTTGCCAGTTCCCGAAATATAAATAGCAGCAATCGTAAGTATTTACTTAGTTACCTAGGTGACTCTACAACCGTCTATCGATCAAGGCCGCACGTACGAAAGCGCACCATTCGATGCAAATATTTTAGTAACAAAGAAACAGACAGCGGTAGTCGCTGGCAAGCTGTAGCTACTTCAGATAGTCATCATAGTCATCATATTAAGCACGGACGTCCACTCTGACGCACAGTGGGCGATTGGGCCTCGCTAGCGGCATCTAATTAAGATTTTCAAATTTGAATAAGTGTTGATTTTTTTTCATAAATCGATAACAGATACTTTGATTAGATTTTTAACGGTTTTTCATAAGCTCTCCGAACAGCTGATCGTTAGCTGTGAGCTGTCAAATAGAACATATGTTTCAGCAAGCGCTTTACAAAATTGTTTCTTTGTTGTGCGCATTGTGCGCATTGTGTGTGATTTCGAATCTCTGGGAAATTTATAATCTTTACTTATTTTATTAAAACTTTGATTTTTTATTAACTTCAAGGTATGTATTACATAGAAAATCAGTTTTTGTGACCGGTCTATAAATGTATTGCTTATAAAATGTAGAGGTAATTAAGTGTATTAACAACGAGCCCACAGTAGCGTACACCTGTCTTTCGTGGAGTTGAACTTACCAGATTCACCTGGATTCAGTCTGACTTTGATTTATTCTGGAAGCGTGAATCATTGTGCGTCCAAAATGTCCAATATGAACTGCTACTACATGATACTCTTCAAATTATGGCACTTTTTAGGCGCAATGTCAGTATATAGAATTTCATACAGAATTCCTATACAAAATTGGCAAGCTCGTGGTGCTGACAAGGATGTTGAACAAAATAAAAGAAGTATTCAGCAGAAGCTAAGGGAAGAAATGCATTTGTTGGTGGATATACCAATGGCTGGTACTGGCAGTACGAACAACGGAAACACTGGAAGAAGATTTTTCCAACAACCAAATTTGGCTGCTCGTTTAACAGGAGTAAGCTATGATTTAATACATCGATTCAGAGTAGTCTTCCGAGCATTGGCTTGTGGATACGATATAGACAGATACGTGTGGATACGATATAGACGGAGCAGACATTATAAACCATTTTTCCCTTCCGATTGATATGATGTCCGAGGAAGCTCTTGAAGGCGTGGTCAAGGACTTTCGAAACATACACGAGAATAATAGAAGAAAAAATTCCAGGATATGCATGACTCTGATTCCGAAGATTCCGAAAAATATTTTATCGTTTTCTAGATATTATTGACTTATAAAATATGTTTAATGAAGTTAAAAAAAAATTAAAATTCAAAAAAAAAAAAATTGGAATTAAAAAAAATAATAATTAAAAATTAAAAAAAAAAAATATTTCCCTTAAAAAATTCGATTTCTGAGCAATGAAAAAAACCCCGACTAAAGATATATATTTTCCATTGGAAGTTATTAATTAAATGCCGCTAGCGAGGCCCAATCGCCCACTGTGTGACGCCGTCCACCAATCAAGTTCAGGTTTCCGTCGTAAACCTTTAGTACTGGAACTTCGGGGTTCATTCGGATGAGGTAACCAGCCCCGTACAGCTGCTGGAATTTAATGCGCTGGACTATGTCAACCTCATCATACAGCTCATGCAGCTCGTGATTCATACGGGTTATAAACTCGACGCCAACTCTAAGGACGCCATACAGCAGGACCGGAATTATCAGTGTCTTATAGATTTTTAACTTCGTACTTCGAGAGAGGGCTCTACTTTTAATTTGCCTGTTGAACCCAAGCTTTTGAGGTGTTGCAATTAATTTTAAAGGAATTATTTACAAAAAAAATGCTACAATGTATATTATTCAAAGTATTGTCCATCGTTAGCTACAACATTTTCCCATCTTTTTGGCAGCATATGGATTCGGCGTCGGAAGAACGGCACGTCTTTTGAGGCAATCAAACCATTTTTTGGTATCGTAAGAAGTAAAGCGCTGCTCATCCAGGACGTGGGTCATCGATCTGAACAAGTGGTAGTCAGAAGGTGCTGTGTCTGGGCTGTAAGGAGGGGGGAAGGGGGGTTGCTCATCCCAATTCAACGACTCCAACTTTTCCTTGACGGATCTTGCAACATGTGGCCGAGCGTTGTCATGTTGAAAAACCTCCTTGTCGTGTCTTTTGGCATATTCCGGCCGTTTTTGCTCCAATGCTCGGCTCAATTGCATGAATTGTTGTTGGTAACGTTCACCAGTGATGGTTTGGTTAGGGTGCAGCATCTCATAGTACACAACACCCTTCTGATCCCACCAAATACAGAGCATGAGCTTGGCACCATGAATATTCGGCTTGGATCCACTTTTCATCGCCAGTAACAATACGATGCAAAAAACTCTTCCGATTATGGCGTTGAAGCAGCTGTTCACAAGTGAAAAATCTCCTTTCGACGTTTCTTGGCTTCTATTCGTACTATTTGGGCTGGACCGGACGTTCTCTGTCCTCCTTATCAAAATCACCACTTTTATACCGACGAAACCAGTAGTCACAAGTTGAAATCAATGGAGCATAGTCCCCGTAAGCCTCACAAAGCATTCGTTTATGGCTCCAGCCGTTTACACAGTACGCGGAACAGAATTTTGTATCTTATTGAAATGAGACTTATTCCCCGGTAGTTCGCGCAGACAGCGGGGTCTTCTTTCTTGAAGATAAGGCAAAGAACACTGAGATTCCAATCGTTGAGCATGCATTCATCGGACCATATTTTGCATAAGAGTTGGTGCATACACCCTACCAACTCTTCGCTACCGGTCTTCAATAACTGAGCTGGCTTTGTTATTCTTTAGCCCTCAAGTAGGTTAGAGAAGTCACTTCTCCATAGCCTCAGTGATTCCTGTGCATCTGTAACCAGACTTATATTATGTTCCTTGCAGAAACTACGGGCTGGAAACCTTCGTCCAGTCTATGACATAACACCTCAACAACCTCAAGCTTACGCCTTTCTTGTTCCTTTTTTTTTGCGTCTGAAAACGCGTTTCTCCTCAAAGTTTCTCACGATATCACGATAAATTTACTGAATCATGTATTTTCAGTCCTTCCCAGGATTGATCAAGTATCTTCACTACAACTTGTATAAACTAAGGCAATACTACTTGACACCGCAATGGTATGCTGAAAGAGTTGTGTTTTGATGTCGATTTCTAGAGAGGATTGGATATAAAAACCCCACGAAAATATCAGAGAGAATCATTTCATTTTTCATGTAAAAGAAACTAGATACTTAAAACAATTGCACGTTTGGATAACGATGCAACGATGTTACGCTCGACGATGTTATTTGCATTTGCATTGCATAGTTTGGGAAACGAATATTTTGGAAAACGATGCAACGATATCAATTTGGAAACTAAGTAGTCATACTTAGTTTCCATTTTAACCCTCTTAAATAAAACATATTCACTTGATTTTTTTTTAATTTTTGGGTCGAATGTGAAGAGGTTCACGGACGAATGTAATTTTATTCTAAAGTATAGCGTCTAAGGTAGGTAAAAGCCAGGTAACGCTCTTGGCCAATCACTAATACTCACTCTCAGCTGTATCAATTTTCTATAGCTGCTACTTTTTTTTGTCTATTTCGGTTTCTTTGATTTCAGTTGGAAGACTAGATAAAAAAATATACTCTATTTCTGTCGTGCTCTAAATGGAGATCATGTCGATCGAGCAACGTTAGATTCGAAACTTTTGCGTGCGCACTTGCAAACATGTTAGCGAGCACCAGTTTAGTGTGTTTTTGATAGAGGAATCAAATAAAACCGCGAGCGAACTTCGGCATGCGTTCGTTCGTATGTGTGTAAAAACACGTAAGGTGTTCGTCGCCATGTGGCTATAGCTGGACAACGTTCATTTAGAGGCGAAACCATTTTCTGGACAATCCATTTAACGGCCAAATTATGTATTTGTAGTTTTGGTATTTTCTAGAGTATTTTTATGATTTCGATCACACTGTGCAATCAGCTGGGTTTCTTCTGTTGTTTTATTTTCTGTGTGTGTTGAGGCGTAGAAAATTTGTTGTTGTATATAAAGTTAGCTAAAACAAAGCATAAAATTTGCTTAAAAATGGCTCTGGCCAATGTTTTGCTGCTTAGCCAAATAGCAGGACATGTTATCTTGTTAATTCTCTCACTCTGCATTATTGTGCCTATCAGCATCAATCAGAGCGAATTTTGGTGAGTTTAATGCGGAAAATGCAAAGAATTAATGACCAATTTGAAATTTATTTTTTTAACAATAGTGGCCACTGTCTTCTATTCACTACTGGTAAATGGCGCGAGGAGGACGGCATGTTCGATGTACTATGGGCATCCAAAGGATTCTGCAGATTTCCATTGTTCACTGGAATAGTTCTATTACTGGTCTCACTGGTCCAGATCTATCGGTATTATTCTATTAAGTACATATTCTATTATGATTGTGCTATATATAATACCCTACATTTTAGCTATGCACGCATGAAGGACGAGGAAGAATCTTTTCTGGCGCTTTTTGTAGATGTTGTCGTGGGCATTTGGATGCTTGCTTCTTCCATACTTTCCGCAATATTCATCACGCTCGGTTTTATTGTCTGGTGTGATGGCATGACCGAACGTTTCCCCTCATGCGAGGTATCCGCTGGTCAGAATATTATACGTGGCGATACGGAGAAAATTGATACTTCGAGATTTTACATCGAAATGGGCACCGCACAGTTTGGCGCTTGGGGGTCCTTTGCTATATCCGTAGGAGTTGGCGTAATTGCGTTACTTAAACTTATAAACAATCATCAGGTGCGCAACATAAAGGTTTCCATGTATCTTGAACGTCAGCGTTTGGTCAATCAGCATCAAGTACAGTTGGATGGACGTTCAACACCGCCGCTGGCATCCTCTTCCGATTCGGAGCAAAACAAATAGTTGAAGCATCAAATGTTGTACTCTGAGCGGGATGAACTCATAATTCTTTATGTTTTTATATGTATGTGCATGTTAATATTAGTTTGTCATTTTGTTTTTGTCTTGATGGTCATGAAAATAGATGTCAAGATGCTCGAACGTTGGGATTGAGTTCAATACGTATGCCTGTATTCAGTTAAATATCTCAATTTAATTTTAAGATATATTTACGTGATATATATATATATATATATATATATATATATATATATATATATATATATATATATATATATATATATATATATATATATATATATATATATATATATATATATATATATATATATATATATATATATATATATATATATGTATATTTATTCAAAAATTATTTCGAATTAATCCAATAAATAAAACATACACATTTCCAACAAATTTTGTAATTGTTTGATTATGATTGAAGATGACAGCCAATGGATTCGTATCGAGGATGCAGTACATCACGCAAGTGACGAAAGCCTACCCCAGTGTGGTTGCAACAAGAGCACTATATTACACGAGCAATAACGAAGTTTTTACTGATAAGTCCGATTGTGTTATATACCAATACAGAAATCTAGAAAGTGTTAAATCCTAAAAGAAGCGGATAACTTAAAAACAATTTTGTTTTGCTCGCCAAAGGCCACAATCAAAATTTTGATTGTGGAGCACTTCATTTTATTTTTCATACAAATCTTAATCTTTCTTGATCCATTTAACTAACTAAAAATGCAAAATGGCTGATCCAAGTCAACATATGTTGGGAACATAAAAATCGAATGTACGTAGTCCGCCAAATTTAAAAGTCACCTTTTTTTACACACCCCGTACATACAGCTGTTTGGAAAGATATCATTAAAAGTAAATTGGTACATACGAGCACGGACATCGAAGTTTTTTGAAACATTTATAATTTGAATTAAAATCGACAATCAATTTAGTATTTATTAGGAGGGAATAATGGAATCGGAGCTAAAACCAACGACAGACGCACAAAATTTAACATGTTAATGTTACCTTTGAAATTTACCTCAATAGTAAAAAAATTTCTGCTAAATGTGACAGGAAACTAAACAACCTTAGTTAAAGAAATTCAAACTAATGAACGAAATTAATTGTTTAAGCATTAAGTTGTTTTGAAAGAGCGTTCTCAGTGCTCTGTGATTACTTTTAATTATTAACCTTGAATCGGCTAGGATTACACTTATTTTAGCAAATCAATGCGATTTTCTTAAATGGTACCCTTTTGTTTAATCGAAGTTATTTGGATTTCTCTTCCTTGATGAAAAACTCATCGAAAACATGTTCCAATTTAAATTTGACAAAATAAATGACCATATTTGGCACCAGAACATATATAAAAGTGATGTAATCTTGATTTGAAGAAAGAAACCTTAAAGCTTAAACTTCCTAACGCGTTTTATATAGGGTGAACACAACCAACAAACAAAAACGAACACAACTGCCTGGAAATTATCAAAAATTACAACCAAAATTCTGAATCGGTGGACGCAACTTTAAGAGCGCTCACTCCAATTTCCGTTCGTAATAATCATATCGCCAGATAGACTGTGCGTGCTATACTTGATAAATTCGAGTCAATATATTCACTATTGAATGTTTCTGTGCCAGCGAGACAACGCACCGGTCGAAATATGCCAAATCTGTCGATGCCATGCCGTTCCCAGGAATTGGGAGTCTTTAAAACCACTTTGTAACGAATTTTGCACAAAGATTTAAAGCAACATAATCCATTGCATCAAGAAAAAGTGATCGAGTAGATTATAATTCATGCCGGAGGTGTGATTAAACCATATTTTTTCGTCGATGAAAATGATTGTCATGTTACGTTCAATGGAATTCGCTAACGTGCCATGTTGGAAGACTATTTCTGGCCAGAATTGGATGAAATTAACATCAGTGTAATGTGGTTCCAATAAGATGGTTCCACATGTCACCCACTTGCTCAAACAATTGATCTATTGAAGTGAAAGTTCGGGTAATTGTCCGGTCGAAGGGCCACCTAGATTATGCGTTTTTATGAGGTTACGTTAGCTCTTTGGTTTATGCCAACGAGCCAACACCATAAGAGGGGCTCAAGAACAATATCGAAGGCTGCATATCCAACATTGCGACCCATATATGTGGAAGAGTGGTGGAAAATTGGCACAAAGAATCGATCGGTGTAAACGTGCTCGGTGGTCATATAAACGAAATTTATTTTCATATTTAAATGTAACATGTGCATGAATTTCAGTCCAATATCTTAATTATTCTATGTTCTATTTAAATATAAAATTGTTATAACCTGTTTTTTTTATTTTCTTAAAAACCGGGCCACGAGAACAGGCAAGGGGAAACAGAACATGTCCGCAAATGGTTACTTCTGGTTACCCTAGTTTTACCTAAAACATTCAAATAATGACAATATTAAGGGTCGTTCAAGTATTACGTAACGCAATTTTAACGCTTTGTCTTTCACACAAATATTGTACAACGGCCCCTAATAGTTAGCTTCAAATCGGGGCAACAAACACAACAATACTTATTGAAATTGGGCTTATTAAAATCAAGAAGCACGTCTGAGGGTTAAGATTTGCCAACATCAATACAAGTGTTTCCTAACCACGTCAGCAGGTTTTCCTTGGTCTATTTTAGTACGATTTGTACGCTAATTTAGTACATTGGTCTGCTGCATCGCTCAGTCACACATAAATATAAAATTTGTTTATATTTTAAATAAAATAAAAAGGTAAATAGAAACGGAAATATTAACGATATATTGCGTGTGTGCTGTGAACACTCTCAGAAAGTAGGCGTGTGTGTGCGTTTGGGCTCTGATTGCAAACACAAAGCCAAACACACACACGCACACTAAGAACAAAGAAAGTACAACAACAGGGAATAGTGCAGCAGTAGGAGCAATAACAATACATAGATTTTTGTCTTTGCTTTCTCTTCCATCTTCTCGGCTCTGCTCACCGTACGCTTTGTGCCCATCATTACAATGCCATGCAGATAACAGTGACAGAAGCAGCAGGCAACGAAATGAGATTGCAGTTACTGTGAAAGAAATAGCCAAAAGGTGAACGAAACGTAACGAAAGAAAACGTAAAACAAATAAAAAACATAAAAAAAGAAGCAAAAATGCAGTGTGCACAACAATAAAACAAAATGACAACGAAGACAAAATTAACGAAAATCGTGCATCTTTATTTTTGCAGCGGTCGCGACGCAGCAGAGACGTCGACAACTACAACGACCACGACGTCGAGGCCAAAGAGAAAGACGAAAAAGAAGAAGCTGAAGTGTAGTATCGCCCACACGCGTTGCAAGGAAAACAGTTGACCATTTGACAGAATACCTTCCGGATAAGCAGCAGCGCAGCAGCAGCAAACGCACGGCGACAGTTGGCAATAGTAGCGGCACACCTCCTTCCCAAAAAAAAAAAAAAAAAACGAAAGAAACCCAAAAGGACGACACAGCAAAAACGTTGTAATGTTTTGAGTTTGTGAGTGAGTGGTCAACGTTAAAACTTAGATCATTAACACGCACTGCCATTAATTATAATAATTAAAAAACAAATCAAATATACATATATATATATATGTAAATATATATATATATATATATATATATAAATAGGATATATATACAATATAAATTATAGTAGAAAGAAACAATAATTTAACGAATACCGCGTACCATGTCCAACTCTCACTATAACATCCACAACAACTATCAACAACAGCAGCAGCAGCAACAACAACAGCCGCCGCAGCAGCAGCATCATTCCAATACTAACGGCGATGGCGACTATAACCATCAGAACAATCATCATCATCAGCAACCTAACCAACATAATCCGCATCGCTACTTGAACGGTCACAGCATTAAACCGCTGGATCGCGTTGCCGTGCCAGACATGTGCTTATTCTGCTTTGAGGTGCTAGATTGCGAGCTAAACAACGTGGAAGGACCTGCGCCGCCACTGTTCTCCAATGATGCCTATCCATTGTTTGTCACCTGGAAGATTGGACGTGACAAACGTTTACGTGGCTGTATTGGTACGTTCAGCGCCATGCAGCTGCATAATGGTTTGCGTGAATATGCGCTGACTAGCGCATTTAAAGATTCACGTTTTGCACCCATTTCACGTGACGAAATGCCACGTCTGACCGTCTCCGTTTCCATATTACAAAATTTTGAGGAGGCTGCCGGTCATCTCGACTGGCAGTTGGGCGTGCACGGCATACGCATTGAGTTTCTCAATGAACGCGGCTGCAAACGTACTGCCACCTATCTGCCTCAGGTGGCTTCTGAGCAGGGTTGGGATCATACGCAAACAATTGACTCGCTACTCAGAAAAGGTGGCTTCCGTGCTACCATTACGCCAGATACACGTAAAGCAATCAAACTGACACGTTATCGTTCGCAAGAGATACAGATGCACTATCGCGAATATCGTGATATGCTGGAGCGTCGTGTGCCGTATGGTAAGGTACAGTGCTAACAATGAGCAGAACTGCGACAATGGGAATGATGATGGCTAAAGGCGGCGGGCATGATGTTGCTGTTTGTCCTCTTACTGCTCTATGCAGCTACAGAGTATAGCAGCGATTGGCGTAATGGCCGTCGCTCGTCCGGCTCGTGATTCAGCTTGAAATATGATGTATGTAGCTTACATTTTAAACTCTTCTGTGCTACCGCCAAATCACACAAAACGAAAGGCATGTTCTCGAACATCATCAACGCCATCGCCATATCGTGCACCACCACCAACACAACCGCCGCAAAGCAATTTCGCTGCCAGCACTCTTAAAATTGCTCCGGCAATAATCACACAAATCGGCGCGATATTATATGATCGCTCTCTCTAGCTTGCTATATCCATCCCGTACGTCGTTCGTTTGTGCGTTTGAAGAATGCTGCGTCAAAAACAAAACTTACAAAATATTAGTTAACTCTTTTTTGTCTATTTTAGTTTATACATAAAATTTATACTCTTTTTTAATAATTTTTTTGTTTCAATGTTCATCAGATTATTATTGTAATTTTACAAAAATGTAACAATGTTAAAAATCAAAAAAAAAAAAAAAATTATACATTTTATGACGGCAATTATGTACATGGCTACGTCCATGTAAATCTTATGGGACGAAATTTTATTCATAAACTAAAAGAATAAATTGTTCGCCAACTAAACGTAAACAAATTAACAAAATAATATTAAAAAAACAAAAACTAAGTAAACATTTTTAAATCATTTATAATTTTAAAGGTAACAACTTAACATATTTGTTATAATTACGCCCAATTCTGGTTTCTACTATCTATTAAAAGAATAATTAATAAATTATTATTATAATTCGTAAATAGTTTTAGCAATTATCAATTAAAACAAAAATTAATTACTAATAATATAATTGCGCAATAAATGATAACGGCTGCCTCAAAGCCGTGCTAAAGAAGACGTCTTTATTATGATTTCCTCAATATGCTGCCACGCACTTAACCAAGAATATGTAAAACTACTTGTGAATTATTAGCGCTATTAAGTTTTAAGTGTACTATGGTAGCTATACCTTATTTTTGTTAAAACGCAGTCTTTTTGATGCTTGCGAACTTTCAAATCAATATTTCAAAGATTGACGACAAAAAAGGCTCCGTCAAACTCAGATTTAATGTTTATATTCTATGAGCAAAAATGCTGTAATTACTTTATTTGTTGTTTGGCAAACATAAAGCGAAAGAAGGTACAGTGTTGCCAACAGACATCTTAACGGCACTATGGAAACTCTAAAACAATTTGCTTTTGTAATATTAAACTAATCCGCAGTAGCTTATTTTTTCATCTGCCTCACATTATCTTCTTTTTATCTATGAATGAAGCAAACAGCTGATATACATGGTTGAAAAATAAACAGTTTGATATCTTTTTAACTGCTGGATGGACGGCGCTTATAATAGTCTGTGTAATAAAAGAAAGTTTTCTCTACCAAAACTCGAAAGAGTATTGATTTATAGTGGGTGAAGTACTTTGGTGTAGATAATAAATACATATGCGCAAAGATATAGATTGGTTGAGAAAACGGACATTTGTGTTACGGCATCCATGCGACAACTTCGTGAATTCATTATAAAAGACGTTTTATGCTCACTTGTTTATCTGGGACAACAAGAACTCTTAAAACAATTTTTTATTGGGGAACTGGGGAACTTACTTAGGTGGCTCTACAACCGTCTATCGGTCAAGGCGGAACTGGGAAACGCTCCACCCTAAAATCATTTTTGTTATGTACAAAAACATTTAATGGCGCGTTTGGGTGGGAGTAAATAGTATTGATGGCAAGTAGCGTCGTCCCATTTCGGTTTTTATATTTTTTTGTTATATTTTTGTAGACGTTTTGGGAGACATTTGGGAGGGACATTTGCAAGATATTTGAAGGTAATTCGGAGGTACACTTGAAGGGACATTTAGTGGGGGAAGAGGATAAGGTAACATGGGGGAAGGCGATGGGAGGAAGGTAACATGGGAATATAGGAGAAGAGGGCAGGGGGAGATGAAGATTCTTTATTTTTGTAACTATTTATATATTCACATATAAACTATGCGGACAGAGGAGGGAAAATGGAAACAGGGGGGATGGGACACGGTGTGGGAAAGGGGCATGGGTTAGAAGGGATAGCGGAAAGGGGTCAGGTGAATGGGAGGCAGAGGGGGGATATATATATATATATATTGATGTAAATTTTTTATTTTCATAAGAAAAGAAGAGGCAGGGGATAAGGACTCATATGGGAAAGTGGGCAAAAGGAGAAGGCGGCAGGGAGATGTAATGCTATAAAATTGGGCCCCTGGTGGAGTGTGTTACAGAAAACGCTTTCGATTCTAAATCTCCAAATTTCATTCATTATTTTTAGTTTTATGAATGAAATCTGAATACTTTGGGACGAAAGTGGTTTGTCTAACACCCCTGTGTTTGTTAAATGTATATAATATATACTATATATAATATTTACTATATATGTACTATATATGTATTTAATTCTGTGCATATAATTATAGTGACACTCGTTGCTGATACTCGATGCAGTGAACAACATGTTTCACACATCAATGACTCGTGAGTGTTCACCACTCACATCCTTAGTCGATTTTTCCAAAACTGAGCGACTAGTTTCAGTATTCACGCACATACACGCACTGTCGTGCCATACCGGCGGACATAGTTCAAGAATATACAAACTTTATGGGGTCGTCTCTGAAGTCTTCTTCAGGATGTTACAAACATGGTGACCAAATTCGCTATTATGGGTTCTTTATCCAACCAGCTCTTTGGCTAAAATCAGAGGGCATATAATGTGGATAAGACAAAAGAGGACAAGGTGTCGCGAAGTCAACTACGAGATTTCTATATTAGTTGCCCGTCTACGCAAAGTTTTGGTCATTTGTTCTTACAAACATATTTAAGAACTATAGCAGTCAAATAGATAAATAACCAAGTGCAAATCCTCTTAAACACAACATATTCGCTTTATTTATTTTGTTGTTCTTTTTTTATTTTGTGAATAATGTGAAGAAGAGTAGGGAGGAATGTAATTTCTTTCTTCTAAATATTGCGTCTAAGGTAGGTAAAAAGCAGGTGACACCCTCGACCAATAACAAAGACTCTCTCTCGTACATCACTCTCACTCTCTCTCACTCAGCTTCCTCAATTTGCTAAAAAATAACTACTAAAAAGTCAAATTAAGCGACATAGCAATAAGCAACAGTTGAAAATGTATGCACACAATGAAAAAAAGGAATATGATTTGTCCATTTTCTTATTTACATCTTTCTATGCACTTTAAAGGTAGAATAATTTGATAACATAGCGTATTCCGCATACCTGTTATCTATTTTGTTTCTTTCGTTTCAGTTCGAAGAATAGAGAAGAAAATATTCTCTATATCTGTCGTACTCTAAAGTTGTAGAGCATGTCCATCGAGCAGCTCGGCGTTAGGCTCGAAATTGTTGTAAGCGCTCTTGCAAACATGTTGGCGAGTATCAGTTGAGTGTGTTTTTGAGAGTATTTTTGTTGGTAAAATGTTTAAAGAAGAGTAATTAAATAAATATATAAAAAATCAAATAACAAATAAATTGATATCTCATTGTCTTTCTGGGCGGCCCTTTGACCAAGGCTGTCCAAAAGGAGATCACCCAAAGTGTGAATCATAATTTGTACAGTGTGCCAAATTGTAGTTTCTCTTTAGCATCAAGCAGCCAACTTCGTTCCCCTGGGGTTATGGCTGGACAGCGTTG